>CM031235.1:510772096-510880291 GCA_018340775.1 Taxus wallichiana var. yunnanensis
CAAAATCCATTTGTGCCCTTGAAGCTTGAATTAGGATTAATGACTCTAATGAAGTCCAAACCCCATTGCATGAATGGCTGGTCAAGCTGAGATTGGATGCAATGGAAGGGTAGTAAGTCTCTCTTTTCTGTGAAGAATCCACAATTCTTACACCTCTTGCTCCATGTATAGCAATCTTTGAAGATTTTAGGCCAATAATAGCCAGCCTTCATGATTTTTAGAGCTGTCACTCTTGGTGCAAAATGACCACCACTGGTCCACCATGGAACTCTTCTAACACCCTTTGAATCTAATTTGTGCTAATGCACCTCAAGTAGCACTCCATTCACATCTTTCTTGAACAAAACTCCATCAAAATGGCATACGAGACAACAATGCAATCTGAAGTGTCTCCTTTGGGTCTTCTTCATCTTCGGAGGGCATAGGCCCGTGCACAGGAAGTGTATAATACCTTGGGTCCAGCAAGGAGTGGGGTCAGCATTATCTTCTTCTTGATTTCCACTTGGCTCATGGCTGTCCTAGATTGTCAAAACAGCCTCTTCTTCATTACATACTTCTTTTTGCTTCCCCAAAACCAGCTACTCACACAATCCTTTCCCTCTTACCAGCTTGGTGATCTTGATCTCAATGTCATACTCCATGACACGGGTGATCCAACCTGCCCTTTTCTCATTCAAATCTTTGTTGAGGTGGAGTCCTTAACCCCAGCATGTGAGACCAGCAACTGGACCTTGTTGTTTGAGACTAAATGCTTGAATTTCTTCAAGCTTATGATTACTGCAAGTACGTGCTTCTCAATAAAAGATTACCTCACCTCATAGTCATCTAGGCTCTGGCTGAAGAAGGCAATTGGCTGCTCATCATTATCCTTGTTCTGCTGTACCAAAATGACAAAAATAGTGTCATTACCTCCAAATGCATAGAGGATGAAATCCTTAGAGAAGTCCGGGTTGATGAGAGTTGGTGCTTGGGAGATGGCTTCTTTGATTGCTTCAAAACTCTCCTTGCCTTCTGCTGTCCACTTGAAAGCCATGCTCTTCTTTAACATTTTGGTGATGGGCTTGACAAGGGCTGCAAAATCTGGGACAAACCTCCGAACAAAGTTTATCCTTCCCAAGAAACTCTGAAGGGCTTTCTTATGGCTTGGCAATGGTAGTGCTCTTATGGCTTCAACCCTCTCTGGATCAATTTTTAATCCTTCTTTAGAGACAATATGGCCAAGGAGCTTTCCTTCATGTGCAAGAAAGATACACTTCTTAGGATTCAAAGACACTCCAAATCTCCTGCACCTTGTGAAGACTTGCCTCAAATGAGAGAGGTGGTCTGCTGCATTTTTGGAAAAAATAGTGATGTCATCAAGGTAAATCAGCACCACATTATTAATCAAACCTTTGAATGCCATGTCCATTGCCCTTTGGAAGGTAGCAACAGCGTTGGATAGCCCAAATGGCATTTTCTTGTATGTAAAATTTCTCCATTTGGTTTTGAAAGTGTCTTGAACTGGTCTTCTTCCTTCACCATAATCTGATTGTAGCCTGAGTAGCCATCAAGCAATGAGAACCTTTCTAAACCAGCTACAACTTGCAATATTTTCTCCATGGAAGGGAGTGGGTAATGGTCCTTGAGAGAGGCTCTATTCAAGTCTCTGAAGTCGACACACATCTGATCTCTCCACTCTTCTTTCTGACTGGAACTAAGTTGGCAACCCAACTAGAATGCTTGATTGGGAATATGATCCTTGACTCAATCAACTTGTCCAATTCTTTCCTCATGAGAGGCTCCATGTGTGGATTGACTGGTCTTTGTTTATGCTCGATGTGCTTAGTATTTGGATCCAATTTGATGGTATCTTTGGGCTAAGTTGGGATTGAAACCTTTCAAGTCTTCATAGCTCCAAGCAAATACGTCGGGGAACTCTTGACGGATTGTATGAACTCA
Source organism: Taxus wallichiana var. yunnanensis (assembly GCA_018340775.1). Classification (NCBI taxonomy): domain Eukaryota; kingdom Viridiplantae; phylum Streptophyta; class Pinopsida; order Cupressales; family Taxaceae; genus Taxus; species Taxus wallichiana. The sequence goes on from CM031235.1 coordinate 510,774,035, forward strand.
TACCTTTCTTGCTCAGTTGTCATCCTTCCAATTTTCAATGGTTTGTTCTCTTCTACCAAGATGGATAGTGAATCCTCTCCCTTGACTGAATGTTTGTTTTCTCCTTCCTAAACTGATCATTGGGGTTAAAAGTGGACTCCAAAGTGATAAGTCCCTTAGGAAGCTTGTTAGTTCTCGGTTGTACCACTTGGTCACCATCTTTGTTGTTCCAATTTTTCTTGATCCTTGATGGTGAGAACTCAACTTCTTCTTGCAAGAAATGGATGATTTTCTGGTCATTTTCAAACACTTGCCAACTGACATTGTTATCCAGCACTAAAGGCCTCACAATCACGTGGATGTTTGGTTATACCTTGTCTTGTTGAATGCTTTCCACAATGTCAAAGGCTGCCCCTACTGCTGCAAGCTTGTCAACAACTTGATTCTCTTTCCTAGGAATGGATTTGATGCAAAACCCTCAAAATCTTCCATGAGGTCCCACACCCTATTCTTGTAGCACTTGAGAAGATCATTCTTGGCAGCATGCTATCCCTTGACCTGATTTATAATCAATTCATTATCACCAAAGACCTGCAAGTTCTTTATTCCTCTCTTTATTGCCCAATGCATCCCTTGCACCAAGGCTTCATATTCAGCAGTGCTATTGGAGCATGCAAACTGAAATCTAAAAGCTGAATATTACTTTACTCCTTGAGGTGAAACAAGTATGGCTCCACCTCCTGCACCTTGTCTACTCCTTGATCCATCAAAAAATAGCTGCCATACCTCATTGTCATCTTTGTGGTTTGGCTTGGTGATGCTAGGAATAGGATGATTTTCTTCATGTATGCAATAGACTCCTAGCTCAGATTCTTCTACTTCTTGATAAGGATCAAATGCATGTACCTTGTTTGCCCATTCATCAAGAGTTAGATCCGGGATGCTTCCAACCTTAGTGTCAACTTCATTAGTGCTTGGGTGATCTTCTTGGTCAAATCTGAGCAATTGGCATTGATCTGACTTGGAGTGTAAGGCTCAATATGGAAGTTTGCAATAAGTTCAGACCTGATTGTAGCCTTAGTTCCATACCTCATTCTGAATAGTATGTGTGACCAATCAGCAGAAAGATAGCCTCCAATCTTGGCTGTGAAGTCCCTTGATAAGCATAGGGCAAAGAGTGGTGGAAGGTCTATGACTGATACATCTTGTAAAACAACAACATTTGGACATTCATGCAAGGTAAGACTCAAGTTTCTAATTACCCCAATCACTTTACTACTCTTTGTCCCATCCAATTACTGCACTACCCCTTTGGATATTGTTTCATCTTTGGAGCCCTAGTGATTAGCTATTTGTTTAGGCATTACTTGAGCTACTTGCCCCGAGTCTATCATGCAATTGTGCACTAGCTGATTTCCAATGATCAATGAAACATAGAAAGGAGGGGGATTCAACATTTTACCTTGTTGTCCTCCATGATTTCCCTTAGCCGGGAAGCATTTGTAAGCACTTTGTCTTGCATCTGAACTTGCTGATTTGAAGTTGGCCGAGTCCTTCATAGCAGCTTATAGCAGATCTCTTTGGCACAGGATAGATAGGGATTCCCACATTGATATATTAACATTTGTCTTCTTCATTTGATCAATGATGTTGAATGGAGATGAAATATCCCTTTGTTATCCCTTGGTTTGCACATTCACTCCTTGCATGTGGGCAGCAATAGCTGCTACTTGAGTTGGCCTAGGGGCTATTCTTGGCTGCCCTTGTGCATTTGAAATTGGATTTTGCTTGCCAACCATTTGTGGAGCCATGGGAGGTTGTGGATTGGTTGGGGCTAATAGCTGTTCTTCACCCAAATTCCTCCTTTTTGACCTTGTGTTGGCTACAACACCTTGAGAAAATACCTGGTTCATGCCACAGAAATATTTTGCTTTCCGGTTTACCAATGTGGTGTCATTTGGGGCTGATTACTGTTGGAATGTTTCTTGTTGTTGGTTGTTTCCTTGACTGCTCTCACCCTCCACACCATTAGTTGTCACCATTAATGCTTGATTCAAAGCACCATTGAAGCACATGGATTGGTTATGAGGCTCATTGCATGGAAAACACCAATCATACTCCTGAGCAATGTTGTTTTGTGTTGGCACCAATGCCTTAGAGGCATATATGGCATTTGGATTGTAGGGCTGAAATGGTCTATTGGTAAGAGGCCTTGTTTGATTCATATTTGCAGCAGGGTTAGGTGGTCTTTGTGGTTGGTATGGCTGCCTATTATGCTGAGCTTGGGGTTGATAAGAAGGTCTAAAACTTTGGGCTTGTTGCCTCTTAAGAGTAACCAGCTCATTGCCTAGGTTTTACAATTGCTTCATGACTTCTTGAAGCTCATTTCGGGCAATTGGAGATGAAGTGGAAGCTTCATTTGAACTCTGATTTCTAGGAGTGGGAGAAGGAGCCAAATTAGGTGCTTGATTGGTGTTTGGACTCTCTAAACTTGGAAACATTGGCATAGGAGGTCTAGGGGCAAGTTTGCCAGCTTGGATCAAACAATTTTCAGCCCTAATGGAAATGCTATAAGCCATAGGGATAGTTATGCCTCCCATGGAATGAATTAACATAGAAATATCAGAATTTAGAGCTTTGAGATAGTAGAGAAAAGTACCTTCAATTTGCTTGGCACGACCGCCGCTAGAGTTCTCTCCCAATTCTTTTGAAATCTGAAGTTGAAGTCGGTTAGCTTCTCATTGGGATCTCTCTTGATGGTTGTCAGCTGCTCCAAAAGAGACAAGTTGTCTCCCTTCTCTCCAAATTGCTCATGAAGTGCTATACACATATGATTCCAATTTGTGATAGAACCATCCCCAAGGCTTCTAAACCATTGCAATGCTTTACCCTTGAATTAAGATGCCGATAACTTGATGACCACTTGCGTTTCATTGATTTCATGAATTGCACAAAGGTTAGCAATATCTTTAACATGATCACTTGGAGTAGTCTAATTTTCTCCAGTGAAGTAGGGAATGTTCTTCAAGGCTGCAATAGGAATTGGATGTTGTGCATTGAGGGCAAGTGGGCTGCCGCTGTGAAGTTGACGTAGGGGTTGTTTTGTGCCATTCTAATTGGTCTTAAAATCCTTATTGAGTGAATGAAAGGCCTACTAGGTGGAGTTGAGAGAGTTCTGTTTGGTGGAGATGGAGACCTTTGAGTCCTTCTTCCTCTTTTCCTTCTTCTTAGAGATAATTACAGGTATTCAAATAGCACTTCTTCTTCTCCAACTCTTGACCTTGTGGTGATTCTTCTCATGAGTTTTAGGCCTGCACTGCTGAAACCAGTTGATTCTTCCCCTTGGAGTCCCCAGATATACAAATAATAGCTCTTTTCAAGCAAGAAAATTATAGCAGATGCACATCAACTTTGCTGCAATAAAAATGAGACCTCTGCTCCCACCGGGCATGCCAAAACTATTGTTGCAGGCTCACAGCACCCCTGGATGCAGATCAGGCTTCTAGGTTGATCACTCTAGCATCCAGTGTGATTGCACAACATGGAAACCTCTCTCCAAGTGTGGGACTTGTGAAACTGAGAGAGGAATCTCCAGATTAGAGGTTGGTTCCTCAAAATCCTCTAATTAGATCTAATGCTTACACAACTATAGAGGTTTAGATCCTAATCCTACTCTAAATTACAAGGAGACAGGGATAGAAGTGCAAAAATTGAAACTAACTAAAGATGGTGATGCACCAAAAGGAGTGGTGAATATTTTTGTCATGTAAATAGACACAAACCAAAGATTGCAGCATAAAACATACACAAAGGTGATAGGGTATAATTTAGGATCTGAAATGAAGCAAATAATACAAACAAAGGACTGAAAACCCATTCACAAAGCTTGCATTATCATTTCCAATATCGAAACCATTGCATTACACCTCGAGAGGTAAAAAGTTGTTACTGTATTTAAAGAGGTCTGATTCTTCTCAACAATCACTTGCCTTTGGAGGTGAAAGAAGAAGATTTCTATGCCAAAAAAGATCCCCCTTTAGAAATGAGCCAAATCTAGCTTTTACATTGCATGGGTTGAGCCCGGAGAGAGAAAACATACAAAACGTGGGAGCCCATTCATCCTAAAAAAATGCATTAAATTAGCATGGAGCACCTTACAAACCCATACCCTACCATTTTTGACCGAATTCGAGGAGAATGCGACCCATTCGCATTAAATTTGGTCATTGGAATGTCACTTCTGGCCATGAACATGCGTCAGAGCCGTTTCTAAATTTTCTCTCTCTAAACTACACCAAAATTCAAGATTGAACATGGAATCATGTAGAGAATTTTATAATCTTTCCAATGATATAAAGAACGTGCAAATTTGAGCTCTAGATCGAAAGATATGTCGATATGAAGATTTAGGACACAAAACAGGTGAAAATGTTTTTTTGAAATTTTTTCCCACGCTCTACCACCTGGACGACACGTGTCAGACGCTGATTGGATGATAAATTCTCTCTCCTTCCCTTACCCATTGGTTTTCCTTGAAAGTTTTGACTTTTTGTAATTTTGGAACATTTTCCATTTTTCCCCGCGCCCCCACCACTTGGGACACGTGGCATGATCTGGTTGGAGGACAGGGGCGTGGGGTCATCCTTTACCTTTTAGTTTTTGCCAAAACCCTTACTAAATTTTCTAATTCCTCCCCGAGCTCTAAACTTCCCTGCTCCATTAGACACGTGTCCTCTTCTGATTGGCTTGGTCTGACCCTTCAAACCTCACCCTTTGAACTTTTGGACGTTTCCCCTTGTGACACGTGTCATACTGCGATTCGTCCATGGGCTTACCGGATTTTCATGCCCTTCGCGTCTCTTTGGCTCGGTTGTCCCAAAATGTTTGGGAGAAAAACTACCGATCCACCTGAAATGGGCTTCCTTGTCCTTTTTCAGCCGATGACATGTGGCGTGATCCGATTGGCTCTCGGGTCCCCGCATCCGCCGCATACTTCTGGCCCGACTGTCCCAGTGTGAAAGTTCCTTGTTTCACCCGATCCGGGTGGTTCACGTCCTTCGCCTCCTCACAGCCTAGATGTCCTAGACTGTTCTGCTCAGTAGTTAGTCGATTTTGCTTTTACCTTTGGTTGGTTCACCTTTTTGTGTCCCATGCGTCCTTTTGGCCCAACTGTCCCTAGCTCATCGGACCGACTGGCAGCCTTTCGGCTGGTTCATGCCCCGACGTCCCAACTATCCCAAGGGCCACCTGGACTAGGACTTAGCCAATTTTCATGATTTTTTTCTGGCCCAAGCTATTTTTTTGCAACTTTTTCACCTTTTCTCAAAACTTGCTTTTTTCTTGTTAGACAGGAGAGTTAGAAAAAATCCGAGGGCACCCTAGAAACATGATTTTTTGCCTTGAATTAATCTATTTGCTTGGGACTTGAGTATTTTGATGCATGTTATCAAAATCTACCCGGGGTGAATTTTGGATAACAAAACCTAAATCATAAACGTTGAGCCCCGAGATTTAAACCCTAAACCCTAGACACTAAATCCTAAACATTAAACACTTAACCTTAAACCCTTAGCCCTAAACCCTAAACCCTTAACCCTAAACCCTAATGCTGAAACCCAAGCCATAAATCCTAAACCCTAAACAAAATACCCTAATTCCTAAACCCTAAAACCTAAAAACTTAATCCTAAAACCTAAACACTAAACCTTACACCCTAAACCTTGAACCCTAAACTATGAGCCCTAAACCCTAAACTCTAAAAACTAAAAACTTAGTACTAAACCGTAAACCCTAAAATTAGAAACCTAAACTGAGAGACCCCTAAACCTTAACACCCAAACCTTTAGCACTAAACCCTAAACCCTAAACCATAAACCATAAAACCTAAACCATTAGATCTAAGCCCTAAACACTAAATGATGAGCCCTAAACCCTATATAATACACCCTATAACCTATACCATGATCCCTAAACCCTAAATGATAAACCATAAGCCTTGGCCCTAAACCCTAAACCCTAAACCCTATTACGTGATCTATAAACCCTAAATCTTAAATAATAAACCCTAAACCCTTAGCCCTAAACAATGAACCCTAAACCTTGAGAGCACTAAACAATGAACCCTAAACCTTGAACCTTAACTCTTAATCCCTAAACCATAAACCCTAAGTATTAAATCCTAGAACCTAAAACATAAACCCTAGAACCTAACCCCTAAACTCTAAACTTTAAATCCTAAATGATAAAACCTAAACCCTAAACCTCCTAAACCCTACCCTAAATAATAAAACTCAAACCCTAAACCCTATACCTTGATCCCTAATCCTAAAACCTAAACCCTAAACCCTTAAAACTAAACCATTAACCTTTAGCACTAAACCTTAAATCCTAAACCCTAAAAACCAATCCCTAAATACGAAAACCTAAACCCATAACGAAAAAGCCTAAAGCCTAATGCTTAAACTGTAAACTCTAGACACTTAGCTCTAAACCCTAAACTATAAACCCTTACACCTAAACCCTAAACCATAAACCCATAGACTTAAAAATTATTTGAAAATGTGTTTTTAAATCCTAAATCCTAAAACCCTAAACCTTAAAAAACCTAATACCTAAACACTTGATTCCTAAACCCTACAACTAGATTCCTAAATAATAAACTCTAAACTCTAAATAATAAACACTAAGCCACAAACCATAAACCCTTTACCCTAAAACAAAACCCCTAAACCCTAAACCCTAAACTGAAAACCCTAACCCCTAAACAATAAAACCTCAGTCCTAAACCCTAAACCCTCAACCCACAACCCTTAATCCTGAGCCCTATACTCTAAACCCTAAAACCCTAGTCTAAAACATAATCCCTAAACCCTTAAACCTTATCCCTAAACCTAAAACCATAATCCCTTAGCCCTTATCAGTGAAAACTAAACCCTAAATCATAAAACTCAAGACAAGGACACAAGTGGATTCTAACAACCATAGATTACTTCACCAAATGGACTGAAGTAGTGACACTTAAGGAAGTGAATGAATCTAGCATTCTAGACTTCTATGAAATGATAGTAACTAGATTTGGTGTACCAGCCACTATAATATCAGATAATACATTGGCATTCATAGGATCAAAGGTGACTGAATGGGTTGTCAAGAATGGGATTTATCTTAGCACTTCATCAAATTATTACCCTCAAGGTAATATCCAAGCTGAGTCTACAAACAAGAACTTATTAAAGATCATCAAGAGGACTCTTAATGAAAATCAGAGGACTTGGCATACTAAATTGAAATCAGCCTTATGGGCTGATAGGATAACTCCCAAGAGATCCATAGGTAATTCTCCATTCAAGCTTGTTTATGGAAGAGAGGTAATTTTTTCCATGTCACTTGAGTTGCCAACATTGGAACTCATGAAAAAATTGGAATTGTTGTAGTTTGAACCCATGGAGATTAGATATGCGAGAGTGATGGAACTCCAAGAGATCGGGAGAGCATGCATCCCAAGCAATGGAGAAGGATCAATCCTTGATCAAGAAGATTTTTGATAGGAAAGATAAGGCTAGAACCTTCCAAGTTAGAGATATAGTGTTAAAATGAGATGTAGACCAAGTAAATCTAGGAAGACATTCAAATTTTGATGCCATTTGGAGTGGCACCTACATGATCACAAAGTGTAAGAACAACAATGCCTTCCAATTGTCTACATTTGATGGTGAAGAACTACATATTCCAATTAATGGAATCTCTACCTTGTACATATTGGCTTATATTTCCATTCCTCCAAGTGCTTGTGCACATTGTTTTTTTTTAGCTTAGTTTTTACTTTCCCTAAGTGCGTTGGCACAAACTTGTCCCAAGAATGTAGTTTTATAGGTCATGCTCTAGATTAGGTGATGATTCTACTCTCACAATCTTCCTCCTTGTAATTTTCTAATCATTTGGGGTTCCAAGTAGAGAAATTTATGACTCCATACCCAACGGATTTCTTTAGGAAACTAATAACTTCTTCTAGTAGGCGAGATGACCCCCGAGTCACCAAAATTATTATCCAAAATAAGCCCCTTGCTTATTTTTGGCTAACTCATTTCATTCCTTCCTCCCTTGTGCCTCAGTTAAATTTTTTTACTTTTTAGGCACTCAAAATGTTCTAGAAATGGTTTCATTTAATAGAGAATATTCTCAGCTTTCTATAATGGTAAAGTTTTCCTTCTAACTCCTTATATTTTTCAAGTTATGGCTTGGTGGAGTTTTGGATGAAATTTTCCCATGGGAGGCCTGCTAACCAATCAAAATGTGCCATGTGGCATCGAATGGCGAGGGTAGAGGCAACTTAGAAAATTTTCATAAAAATTGGTGGGGCACACAGAAATTTTTTTGGCCCAAAGGCCTGCCATTTCCTAATAGGGGGAGGCCACGTGTCCTCGGTGCCATCGAGTTCGGCTCGGCGGAGAGAAATTGGAAAATTTCCAAGGTTTCGCAACGTAAAATTTGGAAGCGAAGGCCTGCCAGCCAATCACAACTTACCATGTGTCCTCAAGGCATCGAAGGTGGAGGCATGGAGGGAAATCTTCCTTTGCCAAGCGATGGAAAATATTGAAATGAAGGCCCAACCGTGATGGGCCGTGTCAATCAACAAAGAGCCACATGTCCATGTGGTTGGCAAAAACCTTAAGGCAGGTCCACAGAAGGAATTTTGGAGTTCATTCCCATACTAATAGGAAGGTGCCACATGTCTTGTTCAAGGCAATGGTTAGCATAGACGTGAAATTTGAAAGTGAGGGCCCACTAGCCAATAGAGTATGACACATAGCATCGAGCTTTAACTTGACGAGAGAACTTTTGGAAAATTTTCCAAAGTCCAAAGAGGTGAAAAATGGACATAGGGAGCCCATGGACCAATGAAAAGTGACACATGGCATTGGGCTAGTAGGAGGCAGAAATTTTTTCAATTTTTTTCCCAAAATTCAAAAAGAGGGAAAATTTTAAATTTCGGGCCTGCCAAGATTCAATTTTGCCCTAGTTTTTCCCTAAATCTTCAAGAGGGCATAACTTTTGATCCAGAGCTTAGATTTTCATGTTCTTGGTGTCATTGGAAAGATGGTGAAATTATCTACATAATAGAGGGATCAATTTTGTGTTTTGGTGGGGTTTGGAGAGATAAAATCAAAAACTCCTCTGGCATGTGAAGATGAATAGAAATGACATTTCAACCACAATTTTTAATGAAGTATGGCTTGCATTCTCTCCCAGCATGGTCAAAAACATCAAGGAATTAACTTTTGAGGGTTTCCATGTGGTTTTAATGCAATTTGGTTGGTGGTTAAAGCATCCTTTCATATTTTCCCATGTTTCTCCTTCTAAGCTCGTATTTTCACCATCAAAAGCCAGATTTGGCTCATTTTTGTAAGGGTTGGACATTTTTATGTTTTATGGGCTCCTTATTTCAAAAAAAAGTGATTTTGTGGAATTTTTGACCTCTTCGAGACTGCAACATGTTTTCTGCCTCTCTGTTATTGTAATGCATGTATTTTTATATTGAAAATGACAATACAAGCTCTGTGAATGAGTTTCAGTCCTCTCTGTTTGTGATGTTTGCTTCATTTCTGATCTTTCATTACATTTTATCAGTTTTTGCATGATTTTTTTGCATTTTAGTGATCTATGTCAATTTTCAGAAGTAAATGTTCACTACTCCTTTGGTGTATCACCTTGTTAGTATTAGTTTTATTTCTTTGCATTCTCTATCTCTGTCCCCTTGGAATTTAGAGTAGGATTTTGAGTCTAAACCCTAGCAATTTTCAAGTTATACATCTAATCAGAGGAGTTGAGGAACCAACCTCTAATCTAGAGATTCTTTTCCCATTTTTACAAGTCCCACACTTGGGGAAAAGATTCAATGTTGTGCAATCACACTGGATGTCCAAATATCAAACTAGAAATATGATAAACATTCAGGGGTGTTGTGAATGTGCACTAATAGTTTTGGCATGCCTGGTGGGACCTTAGAGGTATTCATCTTCATTGCAACAAAGTTGATGTGTTTTTGTTGTAACTTATTTCTTGAAAAAATCCTTGATTTACACATCTGGTAGATCTAAAAAGGAAAAATCAACTAGTTTCAGCAGTCATAGTCTAAAGATTCATGAGAAGAATCAACACAAGATCAAAATCTAGAGAAGAAGGGTTGTCTGAGTATCTATAGCTATCTCCTAGAAGAAGGCATATAGGAAGGAGGATTCAAAAGTCTCCATCTCTACTAAACAAAACACTATCAACTCCCCCACCTTCTAGACCTTTCACTCAATCAACAAGGATTCTCATGCCAATAAGAATGGAAAACCCAACCCTTATGTCAAATTCACTGGTAGCAGCCACTTGTTCTCTCAATGCATAAAATCTAGTTCTAGTTACAACATTGAAGAACATTAAATATTTCATTGGAGAAAATCATACCACCCTGGTGATCTTGTTAAAGGATATTGCTAATGTGTGTGTAATCCATGAGATTATTGAGATCTAAATTCTTGTCAAATTATTGGCATCTTCATTCAAATAGAAATAATTGCGATGGTTAGAAGCCTTGGGGCTAGTTCTATCCAAAATTGGAACTAATTGTGCATAGCTCTCCATGAGTAGTTTGGAGAAAAGGGAGATACTTAATCTCTTCTAGAACAATTGACAACTATCAAGAGAGCTCCCAATGAGCGGTTGTGACTTCAACTTCAGATTTCAAATAAATTGGCATAGAATTCTAGTGCAAGTAAGGCCAATAGTTGAAGGTGCTTTTCTATACTATCTCAAAGCTTTGAATTATGATATTTCTATGTTAATTCAATCTATGGGAGGTATAACTATACTGTTGCTTTAGCATTGCCATTAGAGTTGAAAATTACACGATTCAAGTGGTAAGTTGGCTTCTAGGCCTCCCATGCCCTTGTATCCAAATTTAGAAAACCCAATCAATATTCAATCACATACTATAGCTATTATCCCCACTCCTAGAAATCAAAGTTCAAATGAAACTTCTACTTCATCCTCTAGTGCTTCAAATGAACTTCAAGAATTTATGAAACAATTACAAAGTCTAGGTAATGAGTTGGTTACACTCAAGAGGTAGCAAGCTCAAGGTTTTAGACCTTCTTATCAGTCTCAATCTCATCCTAATAGGCAACCATATCAGCCTAATAGGCCACCCAATCTAGCTGCAAATCAAAATCAAACAAGGCCTCCTGCCAATAGACCATTTCAGCCCTATAATCCCAATCTGCATCTACTCTAAAACCTTAGTGCCAGTGTAAAATAATATGGCTCAAGAGTATGATTGGTGTTTCCCATGCAATGAACCTCACAACCAATCCATGTGCTTCAATAGTGCTTTGAACCAAGATTTGATGGTGACAACAACTGGCGTAGGGAGTGAGGTAAATCGGAAAGAAACCAACAAACAAGGAACATCCCCACAAAATGCAGCTCCAAATGAGACTACACTAGTGAATTTGTAGGCTAAGGATTTTGTGGTATGAATCAAGAAATGTCTCAGAAATTAGCAAAGTCAATACAAGGTCAAAAAAGAGGAATATTGGTGAAGGGCAGTCATTGACTCTAGGTTATCTACAACCTTCCATCACTCCACAAAGTGTTGGAAAGTAAAATGCAGTTCCAAACATGTAAGAACAGCCCAAGCCACCTTCTAGACCAATTCAAATGCCAACTATTGTTGCCCATATCCAAGAAAATAATGTGCAAACCAAGGGTTAGTAAAGATATGTTTCATCCCCATTTAGCATCATTGATCGGATGAAGAAGACAAATGTGAATATATCAATGTGGGAATCATTATCCATCCCGAGGCCAAAGAGATATCCTACAAGGTGCCATGAAGAATTAGTCAACTTCAAATCAGCCACTTCATATGTAAGATAAGGTACTCACAAATGTTGCTCGGCTGAAAGGAATCATGAAGGACAAAAAGGTAAAATTTTGAATCCCCCTCCATTATATGTTTCATTGATCATTGGGGATAAATTAGTACACAATTACATGATTAATTGCGGGGGCAAAAGTAGTTCAAGTAATGCCCAAGAAAATAGTTGATCAGCTACATCTCCAATATGAAGTCACATCAAAAGGGGTGGTGCAACTAGATGGGACAGCGGTAACAAACAGTTAGGGTAATTAAAAATTTGAGCCTCACCTTACATGCATGTCCCAATGTTCTTGTTTTGTAAGATGTGTCGGTGATAGATTTGCCACCACTCTTTGCCTTATACTTGTCGGGATTTCACAAACTGAAATAGGAGGCTACCTATCCACCGATTGGTCACACATATTTTTAGAACTATATATGCAACTAAGGCCACAATCAATTCTGAACCTATTGCAAATTTTCACATTGAGCCTCATACTCCAAGCCAAATCAATGTCAATTATTGAGAATTTTATCAAGAAGATTATCCAAACACAGATGAAGCTGATATAAAGGTTGGGAACATCCCAGATTTGAATCTTGATGAGTGGGAAAGAAAGTTACATGCTTTTGATCCCTACCAAGAAATAGAAGAGTCGAACTAGGATTTTATTACATATGTGAAGAAAATCAGCCTATTCCTAGCATCACCAAGCTAGACCATAAAGATGACAATGAGGTATGGTGGTTGTTCTTTGATAGATCAAGGATTAGACAAGGTGTAGGATGGGGAGATATTCTTGTTTCACCCAAGGCATCAAGTATTATTCAACTTTTATATTTTAGTTTACATGTTCTAACAACAACGCTTTTGAATATGAAGCTTTGATACATGGTTTACATTGGTCTAGGAAGAGAGGTATAAAAACTTACAAGTTTTGGTGACAATGAGCTGATTATTAATCAACTTAGAGGAAAGTATGCTGCCAAGAATGATATGCTCATGTGTTACAAAAATAGGGTGTGGGACCTCATTGAATATTTTGAGGGCTTTAACATAAATTCCATCCCTAGGAAAGAAAACCAAGCTGCGGCAGGACTTGCAGCAGTTGGGGCAGCCTTTGATGTTGTTAAAAGCATCATGGAAGATAAAGTACAGCTAAGCATTCATATAATTTTAAGGCCATCAGTTCAGGACAATAATGTAAGTTGCCAAGTGTTTAAAAATGATCAACAAATGATCAATTTTTGTAAGAAGAAGCTGAATTCTCACCAAGAATTAAGAAAAATTAGAACAACAAGTATGGTGATTAGGTAGTATAGATGAGAACAAACAAATTTCCAAAAGGACTCGTCACCTTGGAGTCCATGTTTAATCCTAATGATCAATTTAGGAAAGAGAAAGAAAACATCCAAGTCAAGGGAGAAGATTTAATGCCCATCTCGGTGGGAGAAGGTAGATCACTTCAAATTGGTAAAGTTGTAACCAAACAAGAAAGTTATAAGTTTATGTAGCTTTGTCAAGAGTTACCTGATGTATTTTCTTAGAGCTATGAATATTTGAGAGGTTTCAATCCCAAGTTATCTCAACATACAATTGAATTGGATCTAAGTGCTAAGCCCATCAGGAAAAAGTAAAGGCCAGTCAATCCACACATGGAGCCTCTCATGAAGAAGGAATTGAATAAGTTAATAGAGGCAAGTATCATATTTCCTATCAAGCATTCTAGCTAGGTTGCAAACTTGGTTCCAGTTAGAAAGAAGAGTGGAGAAATTAGATTATGTGTAGAATTTAGAGATTTGAATAGAGCATCTCTCAAGGATCATTACCCACTTCCTTCTATGGAGCATATTTTTCAAGTTGTTCTTTGGCTCGAGAGATTCTCATTGTTAGATGGTTATTCGAGTGTACAATCGGATCATGGTCAAGGAGGATGATCAGTTCAAGACAACCTTCACCACCAAATGGGGGACTTATGCATATAGAAAAATTCCATTTGGGATGTCCAATGCTGGAGCTACCTTCCAAAGGGCAATGGATATGGTGTTCAAGGGATTAATCAACAAAATGGTGCTAGTATATTTAGATGATATCACTATTTTTTTCTAAAAATACAACAAATCATCTCTTTCATTTGAGACAAGTGTTCCAAATATGTAGAAGATTTGGGGTATCCTTGAATCCTAGAAAATATATTTTTCTTGCTCATGAAGGAAAAATTCTTGGCTACATTACTTACAAAAGAGGATTGGTAATTGATCCAGAGAGGGTTGAAGCCATAAAAGCACTTCCATTAAAAGTCATAAGAAATCCCTCCAAAGTTTCTTGGAAAGGATCAATTTTGTTTGGAGGTTTGTTCTAGATTTTGTAACCCTTGTCAAGCCAATAACCATGATGTTGAAGAAAAGAATGGATTTCAAATGGACATCTAAAGGTAAGGCAAGTTTTGAGGAAATTAAAGAGGCTATCTCACAAGCTCCAAATCTCATTAACCCATATTTCTCCAAGGATTTTATCCTTTATGCATTTTGAGGTGATGATATAATCTCTATAATTTTAGTACAACAAAACAAAACAAAATTAGAGCAACCAATTGATTTCTTTAGCCAAATCCTGTAGGACTATGAGGTGAGATATTATTTCATTGAGAAGCATGTTCTTGTAGTGATAGGAGATTGAAGAAATTTAAGCATCTAATTTCAAACAACAAGGTTCAACTATTGGTTTCTCATGTGGGAGTTAAAGACTTCCTCAAAAAATATTTAAATGAAAAATGTGCAGGGTGGATTACTCATGTCATGGAGTATTACATTGAGATAAAAGTCACCAAGTTGGTCCGAGAAAAGGATTATGTGACAGTTGGTCTTGTGTAAATCAATGGAAGCAAACAATGAGAAGGATGTTGTTTTGGTGCTGCAAAACAACCAAGAACAAGGTAATTTTCAAGAAGAGAATGATGGTGTCCTCACTCCTTGTTGGACCCAAGACATAATGCACTTCCTACACATAGGCCTATGCCCTCCAAAAAAAAAACCAAGAGAAGACACTTTAGATTACAAAGGCTGTCCCACATGCACTTGTTGATGGTGTTTTTTCAAAAGGGATACAAATGGAGTGCTCTTTGAGATGCATTGGAACAAATGAGATTGATAGAACATTGGAAGAGTTCCATAGTGGGATAGCTGGAGGTCATTTCTCCCCAAGAGTGACAACCCTCAAGATCATGAAGGCTAACAATTATTGGCCCAAGGTATTCGAGTGATTGTTATGCATGGATTAAGAGGTGAAAGAGTTGTGATTTCTTCATAGGAAAGGAAATATTAGCTACACTCCCATTCCACCCAATTTTAGTTGACTAGAAATTCATGTAATGGGGTTTGGAATTCATTGGATTCATTAACCCAAACTCAAGCCAAGGACACAAGTGGATTCTAACAACCACAAATTACTTCACCAAATGGATTGAGGCGGTGGCACTTAAGGAAGTGAATGAATCTAGCATTATAGACTTCTATGAAGGGATAGTAACTAGATTTGGTGTACCAGCCACTATAATATCAGATAATTCATTGGCATTCATAGGATCAAAGGTGACCGAATGGGCTGTCAAGAATGGGATCTATCGAGCACTTCATCAAATTATTACCCTCAGGGTAATGGCAAAGCTAAGTCTACAAACAAAAACTTGTTAAAGATCAACAAGAGGACTCTTGATGAAAATTAGAGGACTTGGCATACTAAATTGAAATCAACCTTATGGGCTGATAGGATAACTCCCAAGATATCCATAGGTAATTCTCCACTCAAGCTTGTTTATGGAAGAGAGGTAATTTTTCCCATGTCACTTGAGTTTCCAATGTTGGAACTCATGAAACAATTGGAATTTTGGAGTTTGAACCAATGGAGATTATATATGTAGAGTTGATGGAACTCCAAGAGATCGAGAGAGCATCCAACCCAAAAAATGGAGAAGGATCAAGCCTTGATCAAGAAGAGTTTTGATAGGAAAGCTAAGGCTAGAACCTTCCAAGTTGAAGATCTAATGGTTAAATGGGATGTAGACCAAGTAAAGATAGGAAGGCATTCAAAGTTTGATGCCATTTGTAGTGGCCCCTACATGGTCACAAAGTGTAAGAACAACAACACCTTCCAATTGACTACATTGGATGGTGAAAAACTACAAATTCAGTTAATGTAATTCATCTAAAGCATTCTAGTAGAAGGGAACTCTCTACCTTGTACATATTAGCTTAGATTTCCATTCCTCCAAGTGTTTGTGCACATTGTTTTTGTTGTAGCTTAGTTTTTACTTTCCCTAAGTGTGTTGGCACAAACTTGTTGTCCCAAGAATGTAGTTTTACAGGTCGTGTTCCAGATTAGGTGATGATTCTACTCTCACAATCTTCCTCCTTATAATTTTCTAATTAGTTGGGGTTCTAAGTAGAGAATTTGATGACTCCATTCCTAATGGATTGATTTAAGAAACTAATAACTTCATCCACCAGGTAGATGACCCCTCTGAGTCACCAAAATTGTTATCCAAAATAAGCCCCTTGTTTATTTTTTGGCTAACTCCATTCATTCCTTCCTCCCTTGTGCCTCAGTTGAATTTTTTACTTTTTAAGCACTCAAAATGTTCTAGAAATGGTTTCATTAGATAGAGCATCTTCTCAGCTTTCCAGAATGGTAATTTTTTCCTTCTAACTCCTTGTATTTTTCAAGTTATGGCTTGGTGGAGTTTTGGAGGGAAATTTTACCATGCAAAGACCACTAACCAATCAAAATGTGCCACATTACATCGGAATGGCGGGGGCAGAGGAAAATTAGAAAATTTTCATAAAAATTTGTGGGGCGCACAAAGAATTTTTTTGGCCAAAGGCTCCTGCTAACCAATAGGGGGAGGCCACGTGTCCTCAATGCGATCGGAGTTCGGCTCGGTGGAGAGAAATTGGATAAATTTACAAGGTTGGCACAATGTAAAATTTGGAAGTGAAGGCCCACCAACCAATCCCAACTTTCCACATGTCCTCAAGGCATCGTAAGGCGGAGGCATGGAGGGATATCTTCCTTTTCACCAAATAATGGAAAATATTGAAACGAAGGCCTGACCGCGATGGCCCACACCAATCAACAGATGCTACATGTCCTGTTTGGGGTATTGTTCGAGTGCAAAGTTAAATTTGGAAGTGAGTGGCCCACCTAACTAGTCACAACATGACACGTAGCATTGGAGCTTTAGCTCGGCGGAGAACTTTTTGAAAATTTTCCAAAGTCCAAAAAGGTGCAAAATGGCCATAGGGAGCCTGTGGACCAATCAAAAAGTGACATGTGGCATTGGGCCAACGGGAGGTGGAACTTTTTGGGATTTTTTTCCCAAAAGTCAAAAAGAGGGAAAATTTTAAATGTTAGGCCCACCAAGATTTTATTTCACCCTAGTTTTTCCCTAAATCTTCAAGAAGTCATAAATTTTGATCCAGAGCTTAGATTTTAATGTTCTTGGTGTTATCAAAAGCTCATGAAATTATCTACACGATGGAGGGCTCAATTTTGTGTTTTGGTTGGGTTTAGAGAGAGAAAATAAAAATGCCTCGACGACACTTGAAGATGAACAAAATGAAATTTCAACCACCATTTTTAATGAAGTATGGCTCATATTCTCTCCCAACATGGTCAAAAGCATCGGGAATTAATTTTTTAGGGTTTCCATGTAGTTTTAATGTAATTTGGTTAGTGGTTGAAGCATTCTTTCACATTTTCCTACATTTCTCCTTTCTCAACTTGAATTTTCACCATAAAAAGCTAGATTTGGCTCATTTTTGTAAGGTTTGGACATTTTTATGTTTTGCAAGCTCCTTCTTTAATAAAAAAAAGTGATTTTGTGGAATTTCAGACCTCTTCCGAGACTGCAACATGTTTTCTTCCTCTCTATTATTGTAATGCATGTATTTTTATATTGAAAATGACAATGTAAGTTCTATGAATGAGTTTTTAGTCCTCTGTTTATGATGTTTGCTTCATTTCTTATCTTTCATTACATTTTTCAGTTTTTACATGATGTTTGTTAAATTTTAGTGATCCCTAACCCTTATCCCTAAACCCTAAACCCTTAACTCTAAAACCCACCCTTATCCCTAAACCCTAAACCTTAACTCTAAACAATAAACCCTAAATCCTAAAAACTAATCCATTAACCCTAAACTATAAACCATAAAACATAAATACCAAACCATAAACCCTAAACCACAAAATCCTAAATACTAAACCATGAAACCTAAACCCTAAACTTGAAAACATAAACCCTAAACACTAAACCCTAAACCCATACAACATAAACCCTTAGACTTAACTCCTAAACCCTAAACCCTAAACCCTAAACCTTGAATCCTATACCCTAAACATTAAACCCTAAAACCTAAACCCTAAACCCTAAACCTATATTCATAAAAACTAAATTCAATACCCTATACCTTGAAACCTAAACCCCGAACATTATACCCTATACCCCGATCCCTAAACCCTAAAACCCTTACCTCTAAACGCTTTGCTCTAAACCCTAAATCCTAAAACACTGATCCCTAAAACCTAAACCCTAAACCCTAAACTCTAAACCATAAATATTAAACCCTAAATCCTAAAACCTAAACCAAAAAACTCTAAACCATAAACCCACTTAACCATAAAACCTAAACCCATATCCATAAATCCTAAACCCTAAACCTTGAGAAATAAACCTAAATCCTAAACACTCAAACCTAAACCATTATCCCTAAACCCTAAACCATAAACCCTAAACATTGTGCCCTAAAACCTAAACCTTGAGCCCAAACCCTAGATGCTAAAACCCAAGTCCTAAACCATAAACTCTATACTATTGCCCCTAAACCCTAAACCCTAAACCCTAAACCATAAGCACTATACCCTTACTCTTAAACCCTCTACCCTAGTCCCTAAATCCTAAAACCTAAATCCTAAACCATAAACAAATAAACCATAAACCCAAAACCATGAGCCCTTAACCTTAAACCCTAAACACTAAACCCCGAACCTAAAACCCTAAACAATGAGCCTTAAACCCTAAACCCTAAACCCTTAAATCCTAAACTCTAAATTCCATAAACCTTAAATTCTAAGCCATTATCCCTAAACCCCAAACCTTAAACCCTAAACCATAAACCCTAAAACCCAAAACCTAAAACCTTAGCCCTAAACCCTATATACTAAACCGTAAACCATAATCACTTATCCCTTACCCCTAAATCTGAAACACTTGAAGCCTAAATCCTAAACCCCACCCTTATCCCTCAACGCTAAACCCTTAACCTTAAACCCTAAACCCTAACCCCTAAACCCCAAGCCCTAAATTCTAAACCATAAAACATAAAAAATAAACAATAAACCATAAACCATAAAACCCATAAACACTAAAAAAATAGACCTAAACCCTAAACCTCATCACCCTATCCCTAAACCTTAAAACCTAAACCCTAAACCCTAAACATAAAACCTACCCTTATCCCTAAACCCTAAACCCTTAACTCTAAAACCTAAACCCTATATACTAAAACCTAATCCATAAACCCTAAACTATAAAACATAAATACTAAACCATAAACCCTAAACCGTAAACCCCCTAAACACTAAACCATGATACCTAAACCCTAAACTTGAAAACGTAAACCCTAAATCGTAATCCCTAAACCCTAAGCCCTCACTCAACCCCGAGCCATAAACTATACACCCAAAACCCTAAACCCTAAACCCATAAAACATCAACCCCGAGACTTAACTCCTAAACCCTAAACCCTAAACCTTAAACCTTGAATCATATACCCTAAACCTTAAACCCTAAAACTTAAACCCTAAACCCGTAGTCATAAAAACTAAATCCTATACCCTATACCCTGAAACCTAAACCTTGAACCGTATACCCTATACCCGATCCCTAAACCCTAAAACCCTTACTTGTAAACCCTTAGCTCTAAACCCTAAATCCTAAAACCTAAACCCTAAACCCTAAACTCTAAACCCTAAATGATAAACCTAAACCCTAAAACCTAAAACCTAAAACAAAAACTCTAAACCATAGACCCACTTAACCCTAAACCCTAAACCCATAGTCATAAATACTAAACCCCAAACCCTAAGAAATAAACCCTAAACCGTTAACACTAAAACCTAAACCATTATTCCTACACCCTAAACTATAAGCCCTAAACCTTGAGCCCTAAACCCTAAAACCTAAAACTTGAGCCCTAAATCCTAAACCCTAGATGCTAAACTCCAAGCCATAAACCCTATACACTTACCCCTAAACCATGAGCCCTAAACCCTAAACCACAAACCGTAAACCCTATACCCTTACCCCTAAACACTCTACCCTAGTCCCTAAAGCCTAAAGCCTAAACCCTGAACCATAAACCAAAAACCGTAAACCTAAAACCCCGAGCCCTTAACCCTAAACCATAAACACTAAACCATGAACCTGAAACCCTAAACCACGAGCCTTAAACCCTAAACCCTCAACCCTAAATCCTAAACTCTAAATGCCATAAACCCTAAATTCTAAGCCACTAAAGCCCTAAACCCTAAACCCTAAAACCTAAAAACTTAGCCCTAAACCCTAAAATCTATATACCAAACACTAAACAATAATTCCCGAGCCCTTGTCCCTAATTGTGAAACACTAAACCCTAAACCCTAAAATCTAAATCATAAACCCCACCCTTATCCCTCAACCCTAACCCCTAAACCCGAAGCTGAAAATCCTAAACCCTAAACCATAAAACATAGAAAATAAACAATAAACCATAAACCATAAAACCCATAAACCCTAAACAAAGAGACGTAAACCCTAAAATTTATACCCCTATCCCTAAACCTTAAAACCTAAAACCCTAAACCCTAAACCCTAAACCTTAAACCTATAAACCATCAACCCTGAGACTTAACTCCTAAACCCTAAGCCCTAAACCCTAAACCCTAAAACCTAAACACTAAACCCTAAGCCCTAAATCATAGATCCTAAAAATTAAACAATAAATCTTAAACCCCCTAAACCATACACCCTAAAACCTATACCCAAAACCCTAAACCATAAACTGTAAACCCTAATTATAAGCCCTAAACCCTAAACGCTAAATACTAAAACCTATACCCTAAACCCTAAACCCTCAACTCGAGCCATAAACCCTAAAACATAAACCGTAAACTATAAACCCTAAACAATAAACACTAAAACCTAAACCATAAATCCTAAACCCTTAAGCCACAACCCTAAACCCTAAACTGTGAGCCCTAAACCCTAAATGCTAAACCCTAAACCCTAAACTATGATCCCTAAACCCTAAACTATGATCGTAAAACCTTAAACCTAAACCATAATCCCTCAATTCTAAACCTTGATCCCTAAACCATGATCCCTAAACCCTAAACCCTAAACACTACAAAATGAGCCTTGAGCCCTTAACTTGAAACCCTACATCCTAAATAATGAACCATAAACCCTAAACCCTACACCTTATAAACCTAAAGCCTACACCTTATACCCTATACCTTGATCCCTAAACCCTAAAACCCTTACCTCTAAACCCTTAGCGCTAAAATCTAAATCCTAAACTCTAAGCCCTAAAATCTAAACCATATACCTTAAACCTTAAACCCTAAACCCTAAACCATAAAGTGTAAACCCTGAAACTCTAGAAAATAACCACTTAACCCTAAAGCCTAAACCCATAGCCATAAATCCTAAATCCTAAACCCATAGCCATAAATCCTAAATCCTAAACCCTAGGAAATAAAACCTAATCACTAAACCCTTAACCCTAAAACATAAACCTTAAACCATAAAATCTAAAACCTAAACCATTACCCCTAAACCCTAAACCCTAAACCATAAAGACTAAACCTTAATCCCTAAACCCTAAAACATAAACCTTGAGCCCTAAACCCTAAATGCTAAACCCTAATCCCTAAACCCTAAACCCTTACCCCTAAACCCTAATCCCTAAAGCCTAAAGCCTAAACCCTAAAACCTTAAGCATTAAACATGAACCCAAAACTCGAGCCCTTAACCCCAAACCCTAAACACTAAAACACGAACACGAAAAACTAAACCTTGAGCCCTAAACCCTAAACCCTTAACCCTAATTTCTAAACACAAAATAACATGAACCATAAATGTTAAACCATAAGCCCTAAACCCCAAACCCTAAGTTCTAAACCATAAACTCTTAAACATCAACACTAAACCCTAAATTATAAACCCCGAGCCCTAAATCCTAAACCCTAAAACGTAAAACCTAAATCCTAAAACCTAAAATCCTCAAATCTAAACCCTAAAACCTAAAACCTTTAACTTGAGCCCTAAACCCTAAAGCCTAAACCCTAGCCCTAAACTATAAATACTAAACCCTTATCCCTAAACCCTAAACCCTAAGCCCCAAAAACTAAACCCTAAACATTAAACCCTAAACCCTAAGCCTTAAACCTGAAAAACTAAACCCTATAAACTAAATTTTAAACACTAAACCCTAAACCATAAATCCATTAATCCCTAATACATAAACACTTACCCCTACACCCCGAGCCCTTAAACCTAAACACTAAATATTAAACCCTAAACCATAAACGCTAAATGTTAAACCCTAAACCCCGAGTCCTTAACCCTCTACCATAAACATTAAAGCCTAAACCCTAAACCCTTAACACTAAACCCTAAACTCTAAGATCTAAATTCGATACCTAAATCCTAAACCCTAAACCCCGAATGCTAAACCCTAAAACATAAACCATAAACCCCATAAATACTAAACCCTAAACCCCGAGCCCTAAACCCTAAACCCTATACCTTATATCCTAAACCATTAACCCTAAATCCAAAACCATAAACTACGAACCATAAACCTTGAGACCTAAACCCATAATTTGAAAACGTAAACCCTAAACCACGAGCCCTAAACCCTAAACCCTAATCCATAAACCATAATACCATAAATTGTAAACCTTAAATCCTTATCCCCAAAACCTAAACCCCGAGAAATAAATCCTAAACCATAAAACCTACACCACCAAACCATAAACCGTAAACCCCTAATCCCTAAACCGCAAGCCCTTAGTCTTAAACCTTAAACCGTAAACCCTAACCACTAAACCTTAAACTATTAACCCTAAAACCTAAACCAAAAACCCTAAACCCTAAACTATAAACATTAAATCCTTATCCCCAAACCTTGAACCACGAGCACTAAAGCCTAAATCAATAAACCTAAACCACAGAAACCATAAACCATAAATCCCTAATCCCTAAACCTTAAATCATTAGCCCTAAACCCTAAACCCTAAGCAATAAATCCTAAACCATAAAACCTAAACCCTGAAACTATAAACCGTAAATCCCTATTCCTAAACCTTAAGGCCTTAGCCTTAATTCTTAAACCTGTAAACCCCAAACACTAAACCTTAAACCCTTAACCCTAAAACCTAAATGTTGAACCCTAAACACTAAACCCTAAACCCTAAAGTATATAAAACTAAACTATAAACCTTAAATCCTTAGCCCCAAACCCGAACCCTAAGTACTAAAGCCTAAACAAATAAACCTAAACCCACGAAAACCATAAACCATAAACCCCCTAATCCATAAACCCTTAATCCTAAACTATAAACCCTAAACCCTAAACCAAAAATCCTAAAAGCTAAACCATAAATCGTAAGCCCAAAAAAATCTAAAAATAAATCCACTTAACCCTAAAGACTAAACCCATACCCATAAATCCTAAACCCTAAACACCGAGAAATAAACCCTAATCACTAAACCCTAAACCCTTAACCCTAAAACATAAACCTTAAACCCTAAAATCTAAAACCTAAACCATTAGCTCTAAACCGTAAACCATAAACCATAAACCTTGATCCCTAAACCCTAAAACCTAAACCCCGAGCCCTAAAACTTAGACACTAAACCCTAAATAATGATCCCTAAACCCTAAACCATAAATGCTAAACCCTAAACCCTAAAACTTGAGCCCTAAACACTAAACCACAAACCCTTAGCCCTAAATGTTATAACCTAAACCCTAAAACCTAAATAATAAACCCTAAACCTTAAACACTTAAACCTTAAAATATAAATCACAAACCCTATATCCTATACCCTTGTTCTTGCTAAACCAAAAACTAAACCCTAAACACATACCGTAAAATTTAATCCCTAAACCATTAAACCTAAACCATAAACCATAAAACCTAAACTATAAACACTAAACCTTTAGCCATAAAGCCTAAACCCTAAACCATAAACCTTTAGCCATAAACCCTAAACCCTAAACTTCAAACCCTAATCCGTAAACCCTAAATCCTAAACCCTAAACCCTAAACCTTACACCCTTAACCATAAAACCTAAAACCTAAACCCTAATTTAAACCACTTAAACCCTAAATGTTTAACCCTTACTCCTAAACCCTAAACAGTAAATAATAAACCTTAAACCTTAACGATAAACCATGGTGATAAAACCTACAACCTAAACCCTAAACCTTAATGCGCTAAATAAACCCTTAGAGATAAACACTAAATCCTAAACCTTGATCCCTAAATCCTAAACCCCGATCCCTAAATCCGAAATCCTAAACCCTAAACCCCTAACCTTATACCCTAAACACTAAATCTAGGCCCTAAACCCTTAGCCCTAAACCCTAAACCCTAAATAGTAAATTCTAAACCTTGAGCCATAAACCCTAAACCCTAAACTTTGAGCCCTAAACCTAAACCCTAAACTCTGAACCCTAAACCCTCAACCCTAAATACTCAACCTCAAATACTCAACCCTAAACCCCAAACCCTAAAACCTAAAACCTAATCCATAAATCCTAAAATCTTAGCCATAAACACTAAACTCTAAACCCTTAGCCATAAACACTAAACCCTCAACCCTAAACCCTAAGATCTAAACCATAAACCCTATTACAAAATCCCTAAACACTAACCCTAAACTATCATCCCTAATCCCTAATCTGTAAACCATAAACACTTATCCCTATACCCTAAACCCTAGACCCAAATCCCCTATCGTGAAACTATGAGCCCTAAACCCTAAACCCTAAAAACCCTACACCCTATAACCTATACTCGATCCCTAAAATATAAACCCAAAACCCTAAACCATAAGCCCTAAACCCTAAACCCTAAACCTTGATTGCTAAACACTAAACCCTAAACCTAAAATCCTAAACCGTAAACCTTGAGCCCTAAACCATAAAACTTTAGCTCTAAACCTTAAATTGAAAAAGCATTTCTCAAAACCTTAAACTATAAACCGTAAACCCTAAACACTAAACCCTAAATCATAAACCCTAAATCCTACAACCTATACACTAAACCCTAAACCCTAAACCCTAAACACTAAATGCTAAACCCTAAACCATAAACCCTCTAAACCCTAAACCCTAATAACTAAACCCTTAGCCCTAAAATCTAAACCTTAAACCCTAAAACCTAAAACCTAAATCCTAAACCCTAAACCTTATACCCTATACCTAAACCATGATCCCTAAAATATAAACCTTGAGCTCTAAACCCTAAACTACAAATCCCTAAACCCTAAAATGTAAATCCCTAAACCCTACATCCTAAACCCTAAGACCTGACAACGTTGATGCCTAAACCCTAAACCCTACAAACTAAATCCTAAAAATAAATAAACCCTAAACATTAAGCACTAGATAATAAACCCTAAACCCTAAACCTTAACCCCTAATCCCTAAACCATAAACCCTAATCCCTAAACCATAAACCCTAAGCTTTAAATCCTAAACTCTAAAACCTAACACCTAAACTCTAAACACTAAACTCTAAACTTTCAATCCTAAATGATAAACCTAAACCCTAAAACTCCTAAACCCTACTCTAAATAATAAAACTCAAACCCTAAACCCTATCCCCTGATCCATAAATCCTAAAACCTAAACACCAAACCCTTAAAACTAAACCATTAACCTTCAAACTCTAAATATTAAATCCTAAACCCTAAACACCGATCCCTAAATACTAAAACATAAACCCATAACCCAAAACCCAAAATCATAAATCCTAAAGCTGTAAATAATAGACACTTAGCCCTAAACCCAAAACCATAAACCCATAGACCTAAATCCTAAACCCAAAAACGCTAAACCCTTAGCCCTAAACCCTAAAACCCTCAACCTTAAACAACCTAATACCTAAACCTTGAGTCCTAAACCATAAACGCTAAACCCTAAATAATAAACACTAAGCCCCAAACCCTAAACCCTTTACCCTAAAACACAACCCCTAAACCCTAAAACCTGAACTAAAATCCCTAACCCCTAAATAATAAACCCACAATCTTAAACCCTAAACCCTTAACCCTCAACCCTTAATCCCAGAGCCCTATACTCTAAACAATAAACTATAATCCCTTAGCCCTTATCCCTAAACCCTAAACCCTTAACTCTAAACAATAAACACTAATCCATAAACCCTAAACCCTAAACCATAAAACATAAATACTAAACCATAAACCCTAAAGCGTAAACCCCTAAACACTTAACACGAGACCTAAACCCTAAACTTGAAAATGTAAACCCTAAACCCTAATCCCTAAACACTCAACCCCAGAGCCCTAAACTATACACCCTAAACCGTAAACCCATAACACATCAACCACGAGACTTAACTCCTAAACCCTAAACCCTAAACCCATATAGTCATAAAAACTAAATACTATACCTTATACCGAAAACCTATACCCTAAACCTTATACCCAATACCTTGATCCGTAAACCCTAAAACCCTTAGCTCTAAACCCTAAATACTAAACCCGATCCCTAAAACCTAAACCCTAAACCCTAAAATCTAAACCCTAAATGCCAAACCATCAAGCCTAAAACATAAACGAAAAAAATTAAACCATAAACCCACTTAACCCTAAACCCTAAACCCATAGCCATAAATCCTAAACCATAAACCACGAGAAATAAACCTTAAATCCTTAAACCTAAAAAGTAAACACTAAAAAATAAACCATTATCCACCCCAAACCATAAACCCTAAACCTTGAGCCATAAACCTAAAACCTAAACCTTCATCCCTAAACCCTAAACTCTAGATGTTAAACCCCGAGCCCTAAACCCTAAACCCTAAATTTTAAACCGTGAGCCCTAAAACCTAAACAATAAACCATAAGCCCTATACCCTTACTCTTAAATCCTCTACCCTATTCCCTAAAGCCTAAAGCCTAAACCCTAAAACATAAACCAAAAATCGTAAACCCAAAACCACGAGCCCTTAACCCTAAACCCTAAACACTAAACCCTAAACCTAATATCTTAAACCATGAGCCTTAAACCCTAAATCCTAAAAACTAAATTCCATAAACCCTAAATTCTAAACCATTAGCCCTAAACCCCAAATCTTATCCCTAAACCCTAAACCCTAAACCCTAAAACCTAAAACCTTAGCCCTAAACCCTAAACCCTATATACTAAACCCTAAACCATAATACTTGATCCCTTTTCCCTAAATTTGAAAAACTAAACCCTGAACCCTAAAACCTAAATCATAAACCCCTAAACCCAAAACCCTTATCCCTCAATGTTAAACCCTTAACATTAAACCCTAAACCCCAACCCCTAAACCATAAACCATAAAACCCAAAACCCTAAACAAAGAGACCTAAACCCTAACCATTATATAATTATCCCTAAACCTAAAACCTAAACCCTAAACCCTAAACCCTAAACCCTAAATGCTAAACCCTAAACCCTAAGTCATAAATACTAAACCTTGAGCCCTAAACCCTAACCCCTAAACCCTAAACCCTAAAACCTAAACCTATAAACAATCAACCCTAAGACATAGATCCTAAACCCTAGGCCCTAAACCCTAAACCCTAAAACCTAAAACCTAAACCCTGGTCCCTAAATCATAGACCCCAAAATTTAAACAATAAATCATAAACCCCTAAACCATACGCACTAAACCCTATACCCTAAACTCTAAAACATAAACCGTAAACCCTTAGTTATAAACCCTAAACCCTAAGAAGTAAAACTAAATAATAAATCCTAAACCCTAAACCCTAAACACTATACCCTATACCCTAAACCCTAAACCCTCAACTCCCAACCATAAACCTTAAAGCCTAAACCATAAACCCAAAAAAAAAGCGTAAACTATAAACCCTAAATAATAATAACTAAAAACTAAACCATAAATCCTAAACCATTAAGCCACAACCCTAAACCCTAAAATATGAGCCCTAAACCCTAATTGCTAAACCATAAACTATGATCCCTAAACCCTTAAACCTAAACCATAATCCCTAAACTCTAAACCTTCATCCCTAAACCATTTTCCTTAAACCCTCAACCATAAACCATGATTCCTAAACACTAAACCATAAACACTAAAAAATGAGCCTTAAGCCCTTAACTTGAATCCCTAAATCCTAAAAAATGAACCATAAACCCTAAACCCCTATCTTTGTGAAAACTAAACCCTATACCTTATACCCTATACCTTGATCCCTAAACCCTAAAACCCTTATCTCTAAACACTTAGCACTAAACCCTTATCTCTAAACTCTAAATCCTAAATGCTAAGCCCTAAGCCCTAAACCCTAAACTCTAAATGCTAAACCCTAAACCATAAAGCCTAAAACGTAAACAATAAATCCTAAACCCCAAAACTCTAAACAATAAACCCACTTAACCCTAAAGCCTAAAACCATAGGCATAAATCCTAAACCATAAACCCTAAGAAATAAATCCTCACCACTAAACCCTAAACCCTTAACCCTAAAACATAAACCTTAGACCCTAAAATCTAAAACCTAAACCATTAGCCCTAAACCCTAAACCCTAAACCCTAAACCTTTATCCCTAAACCCTAAAACATAAACCCTGAGCCCTTAACCCTAAATGCTAAACCCCAAGCCCTAAACCCTAAACCCTTACCCCTAAACCCTAATCCCTAAAGCCTAAACCATAAACCATAAACCCTTAACCTTTAACCGTAAACGCAAAACCATGAGCCCTTAACCCTAAACCCTAAACACTAAAACCTAAACCTGAAAACCTAAACCCTAATCCCTAAACCCTAAAACCTTAACCATAAATCCTAAACTCTAAATGCCATAAACAATAAATTTTAAACCATTAGCCATAAACCCTAAACCCTAAGCCATAAACCCTAAAACCTTAACCCTAAACACTAAACCGTAAATTCTAAACCCTTAACACAAACCCCTAAAAACTAAAGCATAAAAAAAAACCTAAGCAATAAATCCTAAACCCTAAACCCCAAATCCTAAACCCTAAATCCTAAAAATCCTCAAATCTAAACCCTAAACCCTAAACACTAAAACATTTAAACTGAGCCCTACACCCTTAATCCTAAACCCCTAACCTCAACTCTAAACCCTCAATTGTAAACCCTAAACATTTTATACTAAACCCTTAGCGCTAAACCATGAACTACAAAAATTAAACCCTAAACATTAAATCCCAAACCCTAAACCCGAGCATTAAACCTAGAACTAAACCCTATACACTAAACCCTAAACCATAAACCCCTTAAACCCTAAAACATAAACCCCGAGCCCTAAAACCTAAACACTAAATATTAAACCCTAAACCATAAACACAAAATGTTAAACCCTAAACCCGAGTCCTTAACCCTCTACCATAAACACTAAAGCCTAAGCCCTAAAGCCCATAAACCCTAAACCCTTAATACTAAACCCTAAACTCCAAGCCCTAAATCCTAAACCCTAAACACTATACCCTCAATATACACCATAAACCCCATAAATACTAAACCCTAAACCATGAGCCCTAAACCCTAAACCCTATACCTTGTAGCCTAAACCATTAGCCACAAATCCTAAAAAATAAACTCTAAACCATAAATCCTAAACACTAAACCATAAACCTTGAGACCTAAACCCAAAATTTGAAAACCTAAACCCTAAACCTTGAGCCCTAAACACTAAACCCTTAAGCCATAAACCATAAAACCATAAACCGTAAACCCTAAATCCTTAGCCCCAAACCCTAAACCCACGAGCACTAAATCCTAAACCATAAACCTAAACCCTAAAACCATATACTGTAAACCTCCTAATCCCTAAATTGTAAGCCCTTATCCTTAAACCTTAAACCATAAAACCTAAAGCCTAAACCTTAAACCCTTAACCCTAAAACCTAAACCCTTAACCCTAAGTACTAAACCCTAAACCCTAAACCCCAAAACCCTAAACTATAAACCTTAAATTATTAGCCCCAAACCCTAAACCGTTAGCGGTAAAGCCTAAACCAATAAAGCTAAACCTTGAAACCATAAACCATAAACCCCTAATACCTAAACCATAAACCCTAAAATCCAAATGCTAAACCCTAAACCATAAAGCCTAAAACCTAAACCATAAATCCTAAACCCCAGAAATCTAAACAATAAACCCTTTTGACCCTAAATCATAAACCCTAAACCATGAGAAATAAACCTAATCTTTGTTATCCAAAATTAGCCCCTTGCTCATTTTTTGGTAACTCCCTTTCATTTCTTCCTTCCTTGTGTCTCAGTCAAAATTTTTCACTTTTTTAGGTACTAATTTTTTTTTGGAAATGGCTTCATTGGATAGAGAATCTTCTCAGCTTTCTAGAAAGGTAAATTTTTCCTTCTAACTCCTTGTATTTTGCAATTTATGGTTCGGTAGAGATTTGGAGGGAAATTTTCCCATGGGAGGTCTTTAGGTGAATTAGAATGCACCATGTCAATGATGGAATGGAAGATTTGCGGGGAAACTTAGAAAATTTTACTAAGTATTGGCAGGGCACACAAAATAAATTTTTTGGCCTGAAGGCCCGCCAACCAATAGGAATGTGCCACGTGTCCTCGGGGCCGTCGGACATAAGAGCGGTGGGAGGAAGTTGGAAAAAAATTCCAAAGTTGGTGCAAATGGAATATCTCGGCTGAAGGTCCACCAATGAATCAAAACCTGCCACATGTCCTCGAGCATCGGGAGGTGGAGGCATAGAAAGAAATTTTCCCTTTTGCCAAAATATGGAAAATAATGCAACAAAACTCTGCTCCCGATGGCCCGCACCAATGAAAAAAGGCCATGTGTCCATGTGGCTGGCAAAAATCTTGAGGTAGGTCCATGCAGAAGGAAAAGAACTAGTTCAGGCCTATACCAATGAAAAGGTGCCACATGTACCATTTGGGGATATGGTCAGAGTCAAAGGAAAATTGGAAGCATGCCCCCGCATTAGGAAATCGAGAGGGTGACACATGGCATCCGCAATCAGTCGGAGAGAATTTTGGAAAATTTTCCAAAGTCCAAAAAGGTGTAAAATGGTAAATGGAAGGTCCATGACCAATCATAATATGTCACATGGCATTGGAGCTTCGAGTGGTAGATATTTTTGGGAATTTTTCCCAAATTCAAAAAAGGGGAAAATTTTAAACTTTAAACTGCGCAAAACCCAATTTTGCCCTAGTTTTTCCCTAAATCTTTAGAAGGGCATAAATTTTGATCCAGAGCTCAAATTTTTGTGATTTTCATGTCATTGGAAATTTGGTGAGATTATTTACACAATGGAATCTTCAATTTTGTGTTTTGATGAAGTTTGGTGAGAGAAAAATGGAAAACACCTCTGGCATGGGAAAGAGAGTAGAAATGACATTTCAACCACCATTTTTAATGGAGTATGGATTCCATTCTCTCCCAGCATGGTCAAAAAACATTGGGGAATGAACTTTCAAGGGTACACATGTTGTATTGATGATTTTGGTTAGTGGTTGGATGCTTTCCCATGTTTTCTCCTTCCTGGGCTCAAACTTTCATTGTTAAAAGCTAGATTTGGCTCATTTTGTAAGGGTTGAACATTTTTATGTTCTGTAGACTCCCTTCTTCACCCTAGAAAGCGATTCTATGGAATATCAGACCTATTTCAGGACTACAACTTGTTTTCTACCTCTCTACTATTTTAATGCATGTATTTTTGAATGGAAATGATAATACAAGCTCGTGAATGAGTTTCAATCCTCTTCTTGTGTTGTTTACTTCATTTCAGATCTTTCATTACATTTTAGTAGTTTTTGCTCGATGTTTTGTTGCATTCTTTTAATCGTGTCGGTTCTGAAGTAAATGTTCACCACTCCTTTGGCGTATCACCTTATTAGTCTTAGTTTTATTTATTTTTCATCCTCTACCTCTATCCCCTTGGAATTTAGAGTAGGATTTTGAGTTTTAAACCTCTATAATTTGCAAGCATACATCTAATCAGAGGATTTGAGGAACCAACCTCTAATCTAGAGATTCTTTTCCCATTTTGTAAGTCCCACACTTGGGGAAAAGATTCAATGTTGTGTAATCACACTAGATGTCCATTATCAAACTAGAAATATAAGAAAACATCCAAGGGTGTTGTGAATCTACACTAACATTTTTGGCATGCCCCAAGGGACCTTAGACGTATTCATATTCATTGTAACAAAGTTGATGTGCTTTTGTTCTAATTTCTTACTTGAAAAGAGCCCGATCTGCACATCTAGCAACTCCTAAAATAAAAATCAACTTGTTTTAGCGCTTGTCTGAGTCGAATATTCATGAGAATAATCAACACAAGTCCAAGATCCAGAGAGGAGGGATTGTGCGAGTATCTACATATATCCCGGGAAGAAGGTAGAGAGGAAGAAGGATTCAAAGGTATCCATCTCCACCAAAAAAAACTTTATCAACTCCTCCACCTAGTAGACCTCTCACTCAATTAGTAAGGGTTCTTAGGACAATCAGAATGGCACAACAAAACCCTTATGTCAACTTCACTGGTAGCAGCCCACTTACTCTCAATGCACAAAATCTAGTTCCAGTTGTAGCATTAATGAACATTCCATATTTCACTAGAGATCATGTTAAAGACATTGCTAATGTTTGTGCAATCCATGAGATTGTTGAGATGCAAATTATTGTCAAATTACTGGCATCTTCATTCAAAGGGAAACCATTGAAATGATTTAGAATCCTTAAGGTTGGTTCTATCTAAAATCGGAAGTAGTTGTGCATAGCTCTCCATGAGTAATTTGGAGAAAAGGGAGAAAAATTTTTCTCTACTAGAACAATTGAAAACTATCAAGAGAGATCCCAATGAGTAGCTAACAGACTTCAACTTCAGATTTCAAAGGACTGGGATAGAATTCTAGTGGCTATAAGGCCAACAGTTGAAGGTGCTTTTCTATACTATCTTAAAGATTTAAATTATGATATTTCTATGTTAATTCAATCCATGGGAGGTACAACTATACTGCATGCTTATAAAATTTCTATTATAGCTGAGAATTGCTTAATTCAAGCTAGTAAATTGGCTAGGAGTCGATTACATACATGAAGAAAGTCAACCTATTCCTAGCATCACCAAACCGGACCATAAGGATGACAATTAGGTATGGCAGTTTTCTTTTCATGGATCAAGAGGTAGAAAAGGTGCAGGTGGGGGAGCTATGATTATTTTACCTCAATGCATTAAATATTATTCATCTTTTATATTTTAGTTTACATGTTCTAACAACATTGCTGAATATGAAGCTTTGATACAAGGATTGTATTGGTCAATCAAGAGAGCTACAAAAAAATTACAAGTCTTTCGTGATAATGAGATAATTTTTAATCAAGTTAAGGGGTAGCATGCTACCAAAAATGATCTGATCAAGTGTTATAAGAATAGGGTGTGGGACCTCATTGAGGATTTTGAAGGATTTGGCATCAATTTCATCCATAGAAAAGAAAACCAAGTAGGTGACAAACTTGCCATAGTTGGTGTAGCCTTGATGTTGTTAAAAGTATCAAGAAAGATAAAATGCAGCCAAGCATACATGTGATTATGAGGCCATTAGTGAAAAACAATAATGTAAGTTGTTAAGTGTTTGAAAGTGACCAATAAATCATCAATTTCTTGTAAGAAGAACTGAGTTCTCGGCCAAAAATTAGGAAAAGTTAGAACAACAAAGTATGGTGATCAAGTGGTAAAACCGAGAACCAAAAATTTTCAAAGGGACATGTCACTTTGGAGTCCATTTTTAATCCTAATGATCAATTTAGGAAGGAGAAGGAAAATATCCAAGTCAAGGAGAAGATTTAGTGCCCATCTCAGTGGGAGAAGGAAAATCACTTCAAATTGGTAAAGTAACAACCAAATAAGAAAGGTATGAGTTCATGTAACTTTGTCAAGAGTTTCCTAATGTATTTTCTTGGAGCTATGAAGACTTGAGAGGTTACAAATCCAAGATAGCTCAACACACAATTGAATTGGATCCTGGAAAAGTGCTAAACCCATCAAGAAAAAATAAAAGGCCGGTTAATCTACACATAGATGAAGGAATTGAATAACTTAATAGAGGCAAGTATCATATTTCCCATCAAGCATTGTAGATGAGTTGAAAATTTAGTTCCAGTTAGAAAGAAGAGGGGGAAATCAGATTGTGTATAGACTTTAGAGATTTGAATAGAGCATCTCTCAAAGATCATTACCCGCTCCCTTCTATGGAGCAGATTTTACAAGTTGTTCTTTGGCTATGAGAGGTTTTCATTGCTAGATGGCTATCCAGGGTATAATAATATCATGGTAAAGGAGGAGGATCAGTTCAAAACAACCTTCACCACCAAATGGGGAACTTATGCATATAGAAAAATGTCATTTGGGTTGTCCAACACAGGATCTACCTTTTAGAGGGAAATGGACATGGCATTCAAGGGACTAATCAATAAACTTGTACTGATATACCTAGATGATATCACTGTATTTTCTAAAAGTGCAGCAGATCATCTCTTTCATTTGAGACAAGTGTTCCAAAGATGTAGAATATTTGGAGTATCCTTGAATCCTAAAAAATGTATTTTCCTATCTCATGAAGGAAAGATCCTTGGCCACATTGTTTCAAAAGAAGGATTAGCAATTGATCTAGAGAGGGTTTAAGAAATCAGATAACTACCATTACCAAGTCATAAGAAGGCCCTTCAAATTTTCATGGGAAGAATCAATTTTGTTCGAAGGTTTGTGCTAGAATTTACAGCCCTTGTCAAGCCAATAAATATGATGTTGAAGAAAACCATTGTTTCCAAATGGCTAGTAGAAGGTAAGGAAAGTTTTGAGGCAATCAAAGAGGCCATCTCACAAGCTCCAACTCTCATTAATCTAGGTTTCTCCAAGGATTTAATCATTTATGCATTTGGCGGTGGTGATACTATTTCTACAATTTTAGTACAGCAAAACAAAGAAAATAATGAGAAGCCAATTGCCTTCTTTAGCCAAATCTTGGAGGACTATGAGGTGAGTTATTCCTTCATTGAGAAGCATGTACTTGTAGTGATTAGGATTTTGAAGAAATTTAAACACCTAGTTTCAAACAATAAGGTTTAACTACTGGTTTCTCATGTGGGAGTTAAAGACTTCCTCCTCAACAATGACCTAAATGAAAAACATGTAGGTTGGATTACTCATGTCATGGAGTATGACATTGAGATCAAATTCACTAATCTAGTCTGAGGGAAAGGGTTGTGTGAGTAGCTGGTCTTGAGAAAATCAATGGAAACAAGTAATGGGAAGGATATTGTTTTGGCATTGCAAGAAAACCAAGAATGAAGAAGTGTTCAAGAGAAAAATGGTTGTATGCTCACTCCTTACTGGACCCAAGACATAATGCACTTCCTACAAATAGGTTTATACCTTCCAGAGATGAACAAAACCAAGAGAAGACACTTAAGATTGCAAGCTATCCCATATGCACTTGTTGATGGTGTTTTGTTCAAAAAGGATATAAATGGAGTGTTGTTGAGATGCATTGGGACAAACCAAATTGATAGAACACTAAAAGAGTTCCATGGTGGATACAGTAGAGGTCATTTTTCTCCAAGAGTGACAGCCCTCAAGATCATGAAGCCTAGCTATTATTGGCCCAAGGTATTCAATGATTGTTATGCATGGATCAAAAGGTGTAAAAATTGTGCACTATTCATAGGTAAGGAGAGATTAGCTTCCCTTCCATTGCACCCAATTTTAGTTGACCATCCATTCATGTAATGGGGTTTGGACTTCATTAGAGTCATTAACCCAAATTCGAGGCCAAGGAAACAAGTGGATTCTAATAAAAAACTACTTGACCAAATCGACTAAGGTGGTGGCACTTAAAGAAGCAAATGAATCTACAATTATAGACTTCTATGAGGGGATATTAACCAGGTTTGGCATACCTACCACTATAATATCAGATAATGCTTTGGCATTCATAGGATCAAAGGTGACTGAATGGGATGTTAAAAATGGGATTTATCTGAGCACTTCATCAAATTATTACCCTCAAGGTAATGGCCAAGCTGAGTCTACCAATAAGAACTTGTTAAGGATCATCAAGAGGACTCTTGATGAAAACCAGAGGACTTGGCACACCAAATTGAAATCAGCCTTGTGGGTTGATAGGATAACTCCCAAGAGATCCACAGGTAATTCTCCATTCAGACTTGTTTATGGAAGAGAGGCAATCTTGCCCATGTCACTTGAGTTACCAACGTTGGAACTCATGAAGCAATTAGAGTTGTTGGAGTTTGAACCCATGGAGGTTAGATATGCTGAATTGATGGAGCTCCAAGAAATTAGGGATCATGCAGCCCAAGCAATGGAGAAGGACCAAGCCTTGGTCAAGAGAACCTTTGACGGGAAAGATAAGGGTAGAACCTTGCAAGTTTGAGATCTAGTGTTAAAATGGGATGTAGCGAGCAAAGCCGGGATAGAATTCAAAGTTTGATGCCATTTGGAGTGGCCCATACATGGTCACAAAATTTAAGAATAGTAATGCCTTCCAATTGTCTACATTGGATGGTGAAGAACTACATATTCCAGTTAATGGAATCCATTTAAAATCATTTCTATAAGAGGGGAATTCTCCACCTTGTACATATTAGCTTAGATTTTCATTCCTCCAAGTGCTTGTGCACATTGTTTTTTTGTAGCTTAGTTTTCCATTTCCCTAAGTGCTTTGGCACAAGCTTGCTATCCCAAGAATGCATTTTTGCTAGGCCATGTTCTAGGTCAAGTGTTGTTCTACTCTCATAATATTCCTTCTTGAAAATTTTCTAATGAGTTGAGAGCACGAGGAGTTATTTTTATGACTCCATACCAAATGAAGGCTGCTTGAATAAGCTGGTAAGTTCATCTATTAAGAAGATGACCCCCCTGAGTCACTAAAATTGTTATCTAGAATTAGCCCCTTGCTCATTTTTTTGCTAACTCCCTTTCATTCCTTCATTCCTTGTGTCTCAGTTAATTTTTTTCACTTTTTAGGAACTCAAAATTTTCTAGAAATGGCTTCATTGGATAGATAATCTACTCATCTTTCCAGAAAGGTAAATTTTTCCTTCTAACTCCTTGTATTTTGCAAGTTATGGCTTGGAAGTGTTTTGGAGGGAAATTTTCCCATGGGAGGTCCGCCAGCGAATCAGAATGTGCCATGTCAGCAGCGGAATGGTTGATTGGTGGGGGTGAGTTATAAAATTTTACCAAGTATTGGTGGGGTGCACAAAATAAATTTTTTGGCCTGAAGGCCTACAAGCTAATAGGAATGTGCCGTGTGTCCTTAGGGACGTCGGAGTTCAGAGTGGTGGGAGAAATTTGGAAAAAAATTCCAAAGTTGGCGCAAATGGAATATCTCAGCCTGAATGCCTACTAATGAATTAAAACCCACCACACGTCCTTAGAGCATCAGGAGCGGGAGGTACAGAAAGAAATTTTCCCTTTCACCAAAATATGGAAAATAATACAATGAAACTCCGCTCTTGATGGCCCACACCAATGAAAACATGGCATATGTCCATGTGGTGGCAAAAATCTTGAGGTGGGTCCGTAGAAGGAAAAGAACTAGTTCAAGCCCATGCCAATGAAAAGGTGCCAGTGTCCCATTTGGGGAGATGGTCGAGTGAAAGGAAAAATTAGAAGCATGCCCCTATTTAGTAAATCGAGAGGGTGACACATGGCATCGGGCCATTTGGCCGGTGGAGAATTTTCAAAAAAATTCCAAATTCCAAAAAGTCGTAAAATGGTAAAGTGAAGGCCCAAAACCAATCAGAATATGCCACGTGGCATCAAAGCTTCGGGTAGTAGATATTTTTGGGGAATTTTTCCCAAATTCAAAAAAATTGGAAAATTTTAAACTTTCAGCCCTCCAAAACCCATTTCTTCCCAGTTTTTCTCTAAATCTTCAGAAGGGCATAACTTTTGATCCAGAGCTTAGATTTTCACAATTTTTGTGTCATTGGAAATTTGGTTAAATTATCTATATGATGGAATCTTAAATTTTTTATTTTTATGAATTTTGGTAAGAGAAAAAAGGAAAATTTCTCTGACATGGGAAAGAGAGTAGAACTAATGTTTCAACCACCATTTTTAATGAAGTATGGATTCCATTCTCTCCCAAAGCATGGTCAAAAACATTGGGAATGAACTTTCAAAGGTACCCATGTTGTATTGATTATTTTTGTTAGTGGTTTGATGCTTTCCCACGTTTTCTCCTTCCTGGGCTTGAACTTTCATTGTTAAAGGCCAGATTTGGCTCATTTTGTAAGGGTTGAACATTTTTATGTTTTACAGATTCCCTTCTTCACCCTAGAAAGTGATTTTGTGGAATATCGAACCTCTTTCAGGACTGCAACTTGTTTTCTACCTCTCTACTATTGTAATGCATGTATTTTTGAATGGAAATGACAATGTAAGCTCTGTGAATGAGTTTCAATCCTCTTCTTGTGTTGTTTGCTTCATTTAAGATTTTTCATTACATTTTAACAGTTTGTGCATGATGTTTTGTTGCATTCTTTTAATCTGTGTTAGTTTTGAAGTAAATTTTCACCACTACTTTGGTGTATCACCTTATTAGTCTTAGTTTTATTTCTTTTACATCCTCTACCTCTGTCCCCTTGGAATTTAGAGTAGGATTTTAATTTTAAACCTCTGTAATTTGCAAGCATACATCTAATTAGAGAAGTTGAGGAACTAGCCTCTAATCTGGAGATTCTTTTCCCATTTTACAAGTCCCACACTTTGGGAAAAGACTCAATGTTGTGAAATCACACTAGATGTCAATTATCAAAATAGAAATCTAAGAAAACATCTAGGCGTGCTATGAAACTACACTAACAATCACTAAACCCTAAACCCTTAATTCTAGAACATAAACCTTAAACCCTAAAATCTAAAACCTAAACCATTAGACCTAAATTGTAAACCATAAATCCTAAACCTTGATCCCTATACCCTAAAACCTAAATGCTAAACCTCGAGACCTAAACCCTAATCCATAAATCCTAAAGCCCAAAACCTTAAACCATTAACCATAAACCCAAAACTTTGAGCCCTTAACTCTAAACCCTAAACACTAAAAAAAGAACCTAAAAACCTAAACCCTAAGCCTTAATCCCTAAACCCTTAACCTTAAATCCTAAACTATAAATGCAATAAACCATAAATGTTAAACCATTAGCCCTATACCACAAACCCTAAGCCCTAATCCCTAAACCCTTAATCCTAAACACTAAGCTGTAAAACTAAATCTTTAACCCAAAAACCTAATAACTAAACCATAAAAAATAAACCTTGAGCCCTAAATCCTAAACCTTAAACCCTAAAAACTAAATCCTAAACTCTAAACCCTAAATCTTAAGAATTCTCAAATCTAAACCCTAAACTGAAAACCCTAAAACCTTTACCTTGAGCCCTAAAGCCTAAAGCCTAAACGCCTAAACCTAAAATATTTACCCTCAATTGTAAACCCTAAGCTGTCAATACTAAACCCTTAGCCCTAAACCCTTAACCCTAAAAACTAAACCCTAAACATTATACCCTAAATTGTAAACACTAATCCTTAAACCCTAAAAACAAAAACATATACACTAAACTCTAAACCCTAAACTATAAACCCCTTAAACCATAAACCCTAAAGCCTTAGCCCTAAACCCTTAACCCTAAACCAAGAGTCCTAAAATCTAAACAATAAATAATAAACCCTAAACCATAAACACTATATCTTAAACCCTAAACACTAAACCATAAAACATTAACCCTAAACCCTAAACCCTAAGTTCCTAACCATCTACCATAAGCAATAAACCCTAAACTCTAAAGCCCCTAAACCCTAAACCCTTAACACTAAACCCTAAACTCTAAGCCCTAAACCCTAAACCCTAAACCCTAAACGGTAAACCCTAAAATGTAAACCATAAATTCCATAAATACTATACCATAAACCTTGAACCCTAAACCCTAAACCTTAAACCCTATATACCTTATAGCCTAAACCATTAGCTCTAAATCCTAAAGCATACAATCTAAACAATAAACCCTAAACACTAAACCATAAACCTTGAGACCTAAACCCAGATTCGAAAACCTTAACCCTAAACACTGAGCCCTAAACCCTAAACATTAAACCATAAGGAATAAACCATAGAACCATAAAATGTAAACCCTATATCCTTGGCCCCAAAACCTAAAACCTGAGCACTAAATCCTAAACAATAAAACCTAAACCCTGAAACCATAAACCGTAAACCCCCTAATGCCTAAACCATAAGCCCTTAGCCTTAAACCTTAAACCATAAACCATAAACCATAAATCTTAAACCCTTAATACTAAAATTTAAACAATTAAACCTAAAAACAAAACCCTAAACCCTAAACCCTAAATCTAAAAACCCTAAATTGTAAACCTTCAATCCTTAGCCCTAAACCCTAAACACGAGCACTAAATCCTCAAAAAAATAAACCTAAGCCCTCAGAAACCATAAACCATAAATCCCCTAATCCCCAAACTATAAACCTTTACCATTAAACCGTAAACCATAAACCGTAAACCCTAAACCCTAAACCCTAAATCCTAAATACTACACCCTAAAACCTAAACCCTAAACCCTATTCACTAAACCCTAAACCCTAAACCCTAAACCCCGAATCATGAGCCATAAACCCTAAACCCTACACCCTATATCCTTATCCTTAAACCATAAAACCTAAACCCTAATCCCTAAACCATAATCCCTCAACCCTAAACCTTTATACCTAAACCCTAAACCATTAGCCCTATAACATAAACCTTAAACCCTATAACTTAAAAATTGCGCCCAAAACCGTAAACACTAAATCCTAAACCATAACACATAAACCCTAAACCATGAGAATTGAGATTAAAACCCTAAACTTAAACTATAAATCCCTTAAACCATAAACCCTAAACCTTTAGCACAAGCCATAAACCCTAAACCCAAGACCCTTAGCACTAAACCCTAAACGAAAAACGATAAACACTACACATTAAACCATAAAACATATATCTTAAATCCTAAACCCTAAACCCTAAATCCCCTAAACCATAAAAACTAAACCATTAGGTCTAAACCTTAGACACTTAAAGTGAGCCCTGAACCATAAACCCTATATAATAAACCCTATACCCTATACTATGATCCCTTAATCCTAAAATATGAGTAATGAGACATAAGCCCTGAATACTAAACATTAAACCCTAAACCATTAACACTAAACCCAAAACCCTAATCCCTAAACCACGAAACCTAAACCCTAAACAACAAGCCCTAAATCTTAAAACCTAAAAGCATAGCCCTAAACAAAAACCCCAAAACCCTAAATCGTAAGTCATAAAAAGTAAACCCTTATCCCTAAACCCTATACCCTAAACCCTAAACCCCCAAAACCTATTCCCTAAGGACTTGGTCGTAAAGCTGTAAAATCATAAATTTCTTAAACCCTAAACAAGTAAATGCAAAAACTAA
The DNA here is from genome assembly GCA_018340775.1 of Taxus wallichiana var. yunnanensis. NCBI lineage: Eukaryota > Viridiplantae > Streptophyta > Pinopsida > Cupressales > Taxaceae > Taxus > Taxus wallichiana. The sequence goes on from CM031235.1 coordinate 510,815,766, forward strand.
ACCATCAACCCTAAACCCTTAATTCTAGAATATAAACCTTAAACCCTAAAATATAAAACCTAAACCATTAGAACTAAGTTGTAAACCATAAACCCTAAACCTTGATCCCTATACCCTAAAACCTAAACCTTGAGCCATAAACCCTAAACCATAAATGTTAAATCCCGAGCCCTAAACCCTAAACCCTAATCCATAAATCCTAAACCCTAAACTCTAAACCTTAACCATTAACCATAAACCGAAAACTCTAAGCCCTTAACTCTAAACCCTAAACACTAAAAAAAGAACCTAAAAACCTAAACCCCGATCCTTAATCCCTAAACCCTTAACCTTAAATCCTAAACTATAAATGCAATAAACCATAAATGTTAAACCATTAGCCCTAAACCAAAAACCCTAAGCCCTAGTCCATAAACCCTTAATCCTAAACACTAAATTGTAAAAACTAAATCTTTAACCCAAAAACCTAACAAATAAACCATAAAAAATAAACCTTGAGCCCTACATCCTAAACCTTAAACCCTAAATATTAAATTCTAAACCCTAAACCCTAAACCTTAAGAATTCTCAAATCTAAACCCTAAAATGAAAACCCTAAAACCTTTACCTTGATCCCTAAAGCCTAAAGCCTAAACCCCTAACCCTAAAATATTTCCCTCAATTGTAAACCCTAAATGTCAATACTAAACCCTTAGCCCAAAACCCTTAACCCTAAAAACTAAACCCTAAACATTATACCCTAAACCGTAAACACTAATCATTAAACCCTAAAAACAAAAACCTATACACTAAAAACTAAACCCTAAACCAACAGTCCTAAAACCTAAACAATAAATAATAAACCCTAAACCATAAGCACTATATCTTAAACCCTAAACACTAAACCATAAAACATTAACCGTAAACCCTAAACCCTAAGTCCCTAACCCTCTACCATAAGTAATTAAAACTAAACCCTAAAGCCCCTAAACCCTAAACCCTTAACACTAAACCCTAAACTCTAAGCCCTAAACCCTAAACCATAAACCATAAACCCTAAATGCTAAACCCTAAAATGTAAACCATAAATCCCATAAATACTATACCATAAACATTGAACCCTAAACCCTAAACCTTAAACCCTATATACCTTATAACATAAACCATTAGTTATAAATCCTAAACCATACAATATAAACAATAAACCATAAACACTAAACCATAAACCTTGAGACCTAAACCCGAATTCAAAAACCTAAACCCTAAAAATTGAGCCCTAAACCCTAAACATTAAACCCTAAGGAATAAACCATAGAACCATAAAATGTAAACCATATATCCTTAACCCCAAAACATAAAACCTGAGCACTAAATCCTAAACAATAAAACCTAAACCCCAAAACCATAAACCGTAAACCCCCTAATCCCTAAACCATAAGCCCTTAGCCTTAAACCTTAAACCATAAACCATAAACCCTAAACCTTAAACCCTTAATATTAAAACTTATACAATTAACCCTAAAAACTAAACCCTAAACACTAAACCCTAAACCTAAAAACCCTAAATTGTAAACCTTCAATCCTTAGCCCCAAACCCAAAACCACGAGCACTAAATCCTCAACCAATAAACCTAAGCCACGAAAGCGAAACCATAAATCCCCTAATCCCTAAACTATAAAACTTTACCATTAAACCGTAAACCATAAACCATAAACCATAAACCATAAACCCTAAACCTTAAAGCCTAAAAATACACCCTAAAACCTAAACCCTAAACCCTAAACCCTAAAACCCTATTCACTAAACCCTAAACCCTAAACCCTAAACCCGAATCATGGGACATAAACCCTAAACCCTACACCCTATATCCTTATCCTTAAACCATAAAACCTAAACCCTAATCCCTAAACCATAATCCTCAACCCTAAACCTTTATACCTAAACCCTAAACCCTTAGCCCTACAACATAAACCTTAAACCCTATAACTTAAAAATTGAGCCCAAAACCGTAAACACTAAATCCTAAACCATAACACATAAACCCTAAACCATGAGACTTGAGATTAAAACCCTAAACTTAAACTATAAATCCCTTAAACCATAAACCCTAAACCTTTAGCACTGAAGCCATAAACCCTAAACCCTAAACCCTTAGCACTAAACCCTAAACCCAAAACAATAAAAACAACACATTAAATCTGTAAAACATATATCCTAAATCCTAAACCCTAAACCCTAAATCCCCTAAACCATAAAAACTAAAGCATTAGGTCTAAACCTTAGACACTTAAAGTTGAGCCCTGAACCCTAAACCCTATATAATAAACCCTATAACCTATATTATGATCCCTTAACCCTAAAAGATGAGTAATGAGACATAAGCCCTGAATACTAAACATTAAACCCTAAACCCTAAACCCTAAACCATTAACCCTAATCCCTAAACCCTAAAACCCGAACCTAAACAACAAGCCCTAAATCCTAAAACCTAAACCCATAGCCCTAAACACAAAACCCAAAACCCTAAATCCTAAGTCATAAAAAGTAAAATCCCTTATCCCTAAACCCTAAACCCCCCTAAAACCTATTCCCTAAGGACTTGGCCATAAACCGTAAAATCATAAATTCCTCAAACACTAAACACTAAATGCAAAAACTAAACCATCAACCCTAAACCCTTAATTCTAGAATATAAACCTTAAACCTAAAATCTAAAACCTAAACCATTAGACCTAAATCGTAAACCATAAACTCTAAACCTTGATCCCTATACCCTAAAACCTAAACCTTGAGCCATAAACCCTAAACACTAAAAAAAGAACCTAAAAACCTAAACCCCGATCCTTAATCCCTAAACCCTTAACCTTAAATCCTAAACTATAAATGCAATAAACCATAAATGTTAAACCATTAGCCCTAAACCAAAAACCCTAAGCCCTAATCCCTAAACCCTTAATCCAAAACACTAAACAAGTAAAAACTAAATCTTTAACCCAAAACCCTAATAACTAAACCATAAAAAATAAACCTTGAGCCCTAAATCCTAAACCTTAAACCCTAAAAACTAAATCCTAAACCCTAAACCCTAAACCTTAAGAATTCTCAAATCTAAACCCTAAACTGAAACCCTAAAACCTTTACCTTGAGCCCTAAAGCCTAAAGCCTAAACCCCTAACCCTAAAATATTTACCCTCAATTGTAAACCCTAAACTGTCAATACTAAACCCTTAGCCCTAAACCCTAAACCCTAAACCCTAAAAACTAAACCCTAAACATTATACCCTAAACCGTAAACACTAATCCTTAAACCCTAAAAAACAAAAACCTATACACTAAACGTTAAACCCTAAACTATAAACCCTTAAACCATAAACCCTAAAGCCTTAGCCCTAAACCCTTAACCCTAAACCAAGAGCCCTAAAACCTAAACAATAAATAATAAACCCTAAAACATAAAAACTATATCTGAAACCCTAAACCCTTAACACTAAACCCTAAACTCTAAGCACTAAACGTTAAACGCTAAACCCTACAATGTAAACCATAAATCCCATAAATACTATACCCTAAACCTTGACCCTAGACCTAAACCTTTAAACCCTATATACCTTATAGCCTAAACCATTAGCTCTAAATCCTAAAACATACAATCTAAACAATAAATGCTAAACACTAAACCATAAACCTTGAGACCTAAACCCCGAATTCGAAAACCTAAACCCTAAACCCCGAGCCCTAAACCACAGAACATTAAACCCTAAGCAATAAACCATAGAACCATAAAATGTAAAGCATATATCCTTAGCCCCAAAACCTAAAACACGAGCACTAAATCCTAAAAATAAAACCTAAACCCTAAAACCGTAAACCATAAACCATAAACCCCTAATCCCTAAACCATAAGCCCTTAGCCTTAAACCTTAAACCATAAACCATAAACCTAAACCGTAAACCCTTAATCCTAAAACTTAAACAATTAACCCTAAAAACTAAACCCTAAACCCTAAACATAAAAAACCCTAAATTGTAAACCTTGATCCTTAGCCCCAAACCCTAAACACTAAGCACTAAATCCTCAACCAATAAACCTAATCCCTGAAACCAAAACCATAAATCCACTAATCCCCAAACTATAAACCTTTACCATTAAACCATAAACCATAAACCCTAAACCCTAAACCATAAACCCTAAACCCTAAACCCTAAACCATTAACCCTAATCCCTAAACCCTAAAACCTAAACCCTAAACAACAAGCCCTAAATCCTAAAACCTAAACCCATAGCCCTAAACACAAAACCCAAAACCCTAAATCCTAAGTCATAAAAAGTAAACCCTTATCCCTAAACCCTAAACCCCCTAAAACCTATTCCATAAGGACTTGGCCATAAACCGTAAAATCATAAATTTCTCTAACACTAAACACTAAATGCAAAAACTAAACCATCAACCCTAAACCCTTAATTCTAGAATATAAACCTTAAATCCTAAAATCTAAAACCTAAACCATTAGACCTAAATCGTAAACCATAAACTCTAAACCTTGATCCCTATACCCTAAATCCTAAACCTTGAGCCATAAACCATAAACACTAAATGCTAAACCCCTAGCCCTAAACCCTAAACCCTTACCCCTAAACCCTAATCTATAAATCCTAAATCCTAAACCCTAAACCTTAACCATTAACCATAAACCCAAAACTACGAGCTCTAAACCCTAAACACCAAAAAAAAAGAACCTAAACACCTAAACCCCGATCCTTAATCCCTAAACCCTTAACGTTAAATCCTAAACTATAAATGCAATAAACCATAAATGTTAAACCATTAGCCCTAAACCAAAACCCTAAGCCCTAATCCCTAAACCCTTAATCCAAAACACTAAATAGTAAAAACTAAATCTTTAACCCAAAACCCTAATAACTAAACCATAAAAAATAAACCTTGAGCCCTAAATCCTAAACCTTAAACCCTAAAAACTAAATCCTAAACCCTAAACCCTAAACCTTAAGAATTCTCAAATCTAAACCCTAAACTGAAACCCTAAAACCTTTACCTTGAGCCCTAAAGCCTAAAGCCTAAACCCCTAACCCTAAAATATTTACCCTCAATTGTAAACCCTAAACCTGTCAATACTAAACCCTTAGCCCTAAACCCTAAACCATAAACCCTAAAAACTAAACCCTAAACATTATACCCTAAACCGTAAACACTAATCCTTAAGGCCTAAAAACAAAAACCTATACACTAAACATTAAACCCTAAACTATAAACCCCTTAAACCATAAACCCTAAAGCCTTAGCCCTAAACCCTTAACCCTAAACCAAGAGCCTAAAACCTAAACAATAAATAATAAACCCTAAAACATAAAAACTATATCGAAACCCTAAACCCTTAACACTAAACCCTAAACTCTAAGCACTAAACGTTAAACGCTAAACCCTACAATGTAAACCATAAATCCCATAAATACTATACCCTAAACCTTGACCCTAGACCCTAAACCTTAAACCCTATATACCTTATAGCCTAAACCATTAGCTCTAAATCCTAAAACATACAATCTAAACAATAAATGCTAAACACTAAACCATAAACCTTGAGACCTAAACCCCGAATTCGAAAACCTAAACCCTAAAACACGAGCCCTAAACCACCGAACATTAAACCCTAAGTAATAAACCATAGAACCATAAAATGTAAAGCATATATCCTTAGCCCCAAAACCTAAAACCTGAGCACTAAATCCTAAACAATAAAACCTAAACCCTAAAACCATAAACCATAAACCATAAACGCCTAATCCCTAAACCATAAGCCCTTAGCCTTAAACCTTAAACCATAAACCATAAACCATAAACCGTAAACCCTTAATCCTAAAACTTAAACAATTAACCCTAAAAACTAAACCCTAAACCCTAAACATAAAAAACCCTAAATTGTAAACCTTCAATCCTTAGCCCCAAACCCTAAACACTAAGCACTAAATCCTCAACCAATAAACCTAATCCCCTGAAACCAAAAACCATAAATCCACTAATCCCCAAACTATAAACCTTTACCATTAAACCATAAACCATAAACCGTAAACCCTAAACCATAAACCCTAAACCCTAAATCCTAAACAAGTACACCCTAAAACCTAAACCATAAACCCTAAACCCTAAAACCCTATTCACTAAACCCTAAACCCTAAACCCTAAACCCCGAATCATGAGCCATAAACCCTAAACCCTACACCCTATATCCTTATCCATAAACCATATAACCTAAACCCTAATCCCTAAACCATAATCCCTCAACCCTAAACCTTTATACCTAAATCCTAAACCCTTAGCCCTACAACATAAACCTTAAACACTATAACTTTAAAATTGAGCCCAAAAACCTAAACACTAAATCCTAAACCATAAGACATAAACCCTAAACCATGAGACTTGAGATTAAAACCCTAAATTTAAACTATAAATACCTTAAACCATAAACCCTAAACCTTTAGCCTAAAGCTAAAACCCTAAACCCTAAACCCTTAGCACTAAACCCTATACCCAAAACCCAAAACCAGAAACACTACACATTAAATCAAAACATATATGCTAAATCCTAAACCCTAAACCCTAAATCCCTAAACCATAAAAAATAAACCATTAGGTCTAAACCTTAGACACTTAAAGCCGAGCCACCGAACCCTAAACCCTATATAATAAACCCTATACCCTATACTATGATCCCTTAACCCTAAAAGATGAGTAATGAGACATATGCCCTGAATACTAAACATTAAACCCTAAACCCTTAACCCTAATCCCTAAACCCTAAAACCTAAACCCTAAACAAAAAGCCCTAAATCCTAAAACCGTAACCCATAGCCCTAAACACAAAACCCAAAACCCTAAATCCTGAGTCATAAAAAGAAAACCCTTATCCCTAAACCCTAAACCCTAAACCCTAAACCCCCCCTAACACCTATTCCCTAAGGACTTGGTCGTAAACCGTAAAATCATAAATTTCTTAAACCCTAAACACTAAATGCAAAAACTAAACCATCAACCCTAAATCCTTAATTATAGAATATAAACCTTAAACCCTAAAATCTAAAACCTAAACCATTAGACCTAAATCGTAAACCATAAACCCTAAACCTTGATCCCTAAACCCTAAAACCTAAACCTTAAGCCATAAACCCTAAACCATAAATGCTAAACCCCGAGCCCTAAACCCTAAACCCTTACCCCTAAACCCTAATCCATAAATCCTAAACCCTAAACCCTAAACCTTAACCACTAACCATAAACCCAAAACTCGAGCCCTTAACTCTAAACCCTAAACACTAAAAAAATAACCTAAAAACCTAAACCTTGATCCTTAATCCCTAAACCTTTAACCTTAAATCCTAAACTATAAATGTAATAAACCATAAATGTTAAACCATTAGCCCTAAACCAAAAACCCTAAGCCTAATCCCTAAACCCTTAATCCTAAACACTAAACTATAAAAACTAAATCTTAAACCAAAAACCCTTATAAATAAACCATAAAAAATAAACCTTGAGCCCTAAATCCTAAACCTTAAACCCTAAAAACTAAATCCTAAACCCTAAACCCTAAACCTTAAGAATTCTCAAATCTAGACCCTAAACTGAAAACCCTAAAACCTTTACCTTGAGCCCTAAAGCCTAAAGCCTAAACCCCTAACCCTAAAATATTTACCCTCAATTTTAAACCCTAAACTTTCAATACTAAACCCTTAGCCCTAAACCTTAAACCCTTAACCCTAAAAACTAAACCCTAAACATTATACCCTAAACCGTAAACACTAATCCACGAAACCCTAAAAACAAAAACCTATACACTAACCGCTAAACCCTAAAGCTGTAAACACCTTAAACCATAAACCCTAAAGCCTTAGCCCTAAATCCTTAACCCTAAACCAAGAGCCCTAAAACCTAAACAATAAATAATAAACCCTAAACCATAAACACTATATCTTAAACCCTTAACACTAAACCATAAAACATTAACCCTAAACCCTAAACCCCGAGTCCCTAACCCTCTACCATAAGGAATAAACCCTAAACCCTAAACCCTTAACACTAAACCCTAAAATCTATGCCCTAAACCCCAAATGCTAAACCCTACAATGTAAACCATAAATCCCATAAATATTATACCGTAAACCTTGACCCCAACACCCTAAACCTTAAACCCTATATACTTTATAGCATAAACCATTAGCTCTAAATCTTAAACCATACAATCTAAACAATAAACGCTAAACACTAAACCATAAACCTTGAGACCTAAACCGAGTCCAAAACCTAAACCCTAAACTCTCGGACCTAAACCCTAAACATTAAACCCTAAGGAATAAACAATAGAACCATAAAATGTAAACCCTATATCCTTAGCCCAAAAACCTAAAACACGAGCACTAAATCCTAAACAATAAAACCTAAACCCTAAAACCATAAACCGTAAACTCCTTAATCCCTAAACCATATGCCCTTAGCCTTAAACCTTAAACCATAAACCATAAACCCTAAACCTTAAACCCTTAATCCTAAAACTTAAACAGATTAACCCTAAAAACTAAACCCTAAACCCTAAACCTAAAAACCTTAAATTGTAAACCTTCAATACTTAGCCTTAAACCCTAAACCATAAATCCCCTAATCCCTAAACTATAAACCTTTACCATTAAACCGTAAACCCTAAACCATAAACCCTAAACCCTAAATCCTAAACAAGTACACCCTACAACATAAACCCTAAACCCTAAACCCTAAAACACTATTCATTAAACCCTACCTAAACCCTAAACCCCGAATCATGAGCCATAATCCCTAAACCCTACACCCTATATCCTTATCCTTAAACCCTAAACCCTAAACCTTTATACCTAAACCCTAAACCCTTAGCCCTACAACATAAACCTTAAACCTTATAAATTTAAAATTGAGCAAAAACCCTAAACACTAAATACTAAACCATAATACATAAAACCTAAACCATGAGACTTGAGATTAAAACCCTAAACTTAAACTATACATCCCTTAAACCATAAACCCTAAACCTTTAGCTCAAGCCATAAACCCTAAACCCTAAACCCTCAAAGCACTAAACCCTAAACCCAAAACCCAAAACCATAAACACTACACATTAAACCGTAAAACATATATCCTAAATCCTAAACCCTAAACCCTAAATCCCTAAACCATAAAAACTAAACCATTAGGTCTAAACCTTAGACACTTAAAGCTAAGCCCCGAACCCTAAACCCTATATAATAAACCCTATAACCTATACTATGATCCCTTAACCCTAAAAGATGAGTAATGAGACATAAGCCCCGAATACTAAACATTAAACCCTAAACCATTAACCCTAAACACTTAACCCTAATCCCTAAACCCTAAAACATAAACCCTAAACAACAAGCCCTAAATCCTAAAACGTAAACCCATAGCCCTAAACACAAAACCCAATACCCTAAATCCTAAGTCATAAAAAGTAAACCCTTATCCCTAAACCCTAAACCCTAAACCATAAACCCCCTAAAACCTATTCCCTAAGGACTTGGTCTGTAAACCATAAAATCATAAATTTCTTAAACCCTAAACACTAAATGCAAAAACTAAACCATCAACACTAAACCCTTAATTCTAGAATATAAACCTTAAACCCTAAAATCTAAAACCTAAACCATTAGACCTAAATCGTAAACCATAAACCCTAAACCTTGATCCCTATACCCTAAAACCTAAACCTTGAGCCATAAACCCTAAACCATAAATGCTAAACCCCGAGCCCTAAACCCTAAACCCTTACCGCTAAACCCTAATCCATAAATCTAAACCCTAAACAGAAAACCTAAAACATTTACCTTGAGCCCTAAAGCCTAAAGCCTAAACCCCTAACCCTAAAATATTTACCCTCAATTATAAACCCTAAACTGTCATTAATCAACCCTTAGCCCTAAACCAAAAACACTAATCCTTAAAACCTAAAAACAAAAACCTATGCATTAAACGCTAAACCCTAAACTGTAAACACCTTAAACCATAAACCCTAAATCCTTAGCCCTAAACCCTTAACATTAAACCAAGAGCCCAAAACCTAAACAATAAATAATAAACCCTAAACCATAAACACTATATCTGAAACCCTAAACACTAAACCATAAAATATTAACCCTAAACCCTAAACCCTAAGTCCCTAACCCTCTACCATAAGAAATAAACCCTAAACCGTAAACCCTTAACACTAAACCCTAAAATCTAAGCCCTAAACCCTAAATGCTAAACCCTACAATGTAAACCATAAATCCCATAAATACTATACCCTAAACCTTGACGCTAGACCCTAAACCTTAAACCCTATATACCTTATAGCAAAAACCATTAGCTCTAAATCCTAAACCATACAATCTAAACAATAAACACTAAACACTAAACCATAAACCTTGAGACCTAAACCCAGAATTCGAAAACCTAAACCCTAAACCACGAGCCCTAAACCTTAAACATTAAACCCTAAGGAATAAACCATAGAACCATAAAATGTAAACCCTATATCCTTAGCCCCAAAACCTAAAACTTGAGCACTAAATCCTAAAGAAAAAAACCTAAACCCTGAAACCATAAGCCGTAAACCCCTAATCCCTAAATCATAGCCCTTATCCTTAAACCTTAAACCATAAACCATAAACCCTAAACCTTAAACCCTTAATCCTAAAACTTAAACAATTAACCCTAAAAACTAAACCCTAAACCCTAAACCTAAAAACCCTAAATTGTAAACCTTCAATCCTTAGCCCCAAACCCTAAACACTAAGCACTCAATCCTCAACCAATAAACCTAAGCCCTAAAACCATAAACCATAAATCCCCTAATCCCCAAACTATAAACCCTAAACCCTAAATCCTAAACAAGACACCCTAAAACTTAAACCCTAAACCCTAAAACCCTATTCACTTAACCCTAAACCCTAAACCCTAAACCCTAAATCATGAGCCATAAACCCTAAACCCTACACCCTATATCCTTATCCTTAAACCATAAAACCTAAACCCTAATCCCTAAACCATAATCCCTTAACCCTAAACCTTTATACCTAAACCCTAAACCCTTAGCCCTACAACATAAACCTTAAACCCTATAACTTAAAAATTGAGCCCAAAACCCTGAACACTAAATCCTAAACCATATGACATAAACCCTAAACCATGAGACTTGAGATTAAAACCCTAAACTTAAACTATAAATCCCTTAAACCATAAACCCTAAACCTTTAGCCTGAAGCCATAAACCCTAAACCCAAAACCCAAAACCATAAACACTACACATTAAACCGTAAAACATATATCCTAAATCCTAAACCCTAGACCCTAAATCCACTAAACCATAAAAACTAAACCATTAGGTCTAAACCTTAGACACTTAAAGCTGAGCTCGAACTCTAAACCCTATATAATAAACCCTATACCCTATACTATGATCCCTTAACCCTAAAAGATGAGTAATGAGACATAAGCCCTAAACACTAAACATTAAACCCTAAACCATTAACCCTAAACCCTTAACCTTAATCCCTAACCCTAAAACCTAAACCCTAAACAACAAGCCCTAAATCCTAAAACCTAAAGCCATAGTCCTAAACACAAATCCCAAAACCCTAAATCCTAAGTCATAAAAAGTAAACCCTTATCCCTAAACCCTAAACCCCCTAAAACCTATTCCCTAAGGACTTGGCCGTAAACCGTAAAATCATAAATTCCTTAAACCCTAAACACTAAATGCAAAAACTAAACCATCAACCCTAAACCCTAGAAACTAAACACAAACCCTAACTCATAAACCCCCTACCTTTAGTGTTAAACCCTAAATCCTAAACCCTAAAACATAAACCCTAAACCATATACCATTATCCCTAAAACGTAAATCTTAAACAATAATCAGTAAACCCTAAACCCCTACCCCTAAAACCTAATCACTAAACCCTAAGCGTAAAATATAAAACTTATCTCCAAACCCTAAACAATGAGAACTAAACCCTCATCCCTAAACACTAAACACTAAATCCTTTGTCCAAAAAAGTAAACCATAATCCCTAAACACTAAACCCTAAAATGTAAACTATTAGCCCTAAAACCTATACCCTAAATCCTAAACCCTCATCCCTAAACCATAAACCATAAACCCTAAACCCTAATTGTTAAACCCTTAGCCCTAAACCTTAAACCATAAATAGTTATCCCTAACCCTAAACCTTAAACCCTAGACACTAAACCCTAAACCCTAAACCCTTCATCCTAAAAAGTAAACCATAAACCATAAATAAAAAAACCTTAGACCTCAACCATAAACCCCAAATACTAAACCCTAAACAGAAATTCCTTAATCCTAAACTATAAGACTTAAACCCTAAATATGAAACTGTAAATACCCTAAACCCTAAACCCTAAACCCTCAACCCTAAACATTAAATCCTTAACCTTAAACCCTTAGACCCAAACCATAAACCCTAATCCATAAACACTAAATCTTGATCCCTAAATCGTAGATCCTAAACCCTAAACCTTAAGCCCTAAACCCTAAACCCTAAACCCTAAAAAATAAACTATAAATACAATAAACCATAAATGTTAAACCATTATCCCTAAACCCCAAACCCTAATCCTTAAACCCTAAACCCATAATCCTAAACACTAAACCCTAAACTCTAAACCTTTAACCCCAAACCCTAAAAACAAAACCATAAACACTAAACCCTAATCTATAAATCCTAAACCCTAAATCCTAAAGCTTAAAGCTGAGACCCTAAAACTCCTAAAATCTAAACCCTAAACCCTACAAACTTAACCTAAGCCCTAAATGCTATAACCTAAACCCATAGCCCTAACTTCTAAACCCTAAACCGTAAACCCCAAACTATAAATACTAAACCCTTAGACATAAACACTAAACCCTAAACCTCGAGCCTTTAACCCTAAAAAAAAAATCTCTATACACTAAACCCTAAACCCTAAACCATAAACCATAATCCCTTAAACCTTAGCCCTAAACCCTAAACCCTAAAACCTAAACCCTTAACCCTATCACGATCCCTAAAACCTAAACACTAAATATTAAAACCTAAACTATAAACACTAAATCTTAAACCCTAAACCCTAAACCATAAAAAATTAAACCTAAACCCTTAGCCCTAAACCCTAAACCCTACCATAAACACTAAACACTAAAACCTTAGTCCTTAACCCTCTACCATAAAAATAAACCCTAAACCCTAAACCATAAAAATTAAACCTAAACCCTTTTCCCTAAACCCTAAACCATTCCATAAACACTAAACACTAAAACCTTAGTCCTTAACCCTCTACCATAAAAATAAACACTAAACCCTAAAATATAAGCCATAAATAAATCCTAAACCCTAAACCCCCTAACACCTAAAAATTAAACCCTAAACGTAAACCATAAACCCCATAAATACTAAACCCTAAACCCTATATCCTATACCTTATAGCCTAATCCATTAGCCCTAAATCCTAAACCATAAACTCTAAACCATAAACCCTAAAAACTAAACCATAAAGCTTGAGACCTAAACATAAAATTCAAACACCTAAACCTTGATCCCCTAGCCCTAAACCCTAAACTCTAAACCCTAAACCATGAGCCCTCAACCCTAAACCCTAAGCCATAAACCGTAAAACACTAAACCATAAACCCTAAATCCTTTTCCCCAAACCCTAAACCTTAGCACTAAACCCTAAACCATAAAACCTAAATCTCGAAACCATAAACCATAAACCCCCTAATCCATAAATTTTAAGCCCTTAGACTTAAACATTAAACCCTATACCCTAAACCCTAAACAATAAGCCCTAAGTCCTAAACCAAAAAAACACTAAAATGTAAATCTTAAATCCTTAGCCCCAAACCCTAAAACCGAGCACTAAATCCTAAACAAAAATTCCTTAATCCTAAACTGTAAGACTTAAACCCTAAATCTGAAACTGTAAATACCCTAAACCCTAAACCATAATCCCTAAACCATAAACCTTCAACCCTAAACATTAAATCCTTAACCTTAAATCCTTAGACCAAAACCACAAACCCAAAGCCATAAACACTAAATCTTGAGCCCTAAAGCCTAGATCCTAAACCCTAAACCTTAAACACTAAACCCTAAACCCTAAACCCTAAACCCTAAAACCTAAATACTAAATTCTAAATGCCATAAACCATAAATGTTAAACCATTATCCCTAAACCCCTGTACCAGTAAACCCTAAACCCTAAACAATAATCCCTAAGCCCTAAACCAAAAAAACCCTAAAATTTAAATCTTAAATCCTTAGCCCCAAACCCTAAGACCCGAGCACTAAATCCTAAACAAAAATTCCTTAATCCTAAACTGTAAGACTTAAACCCTAAATATGAAATCAGTAAATACCCTAAACCCTAAAGCATAATCCCTAAACCATAAACCCTTAACCCTAAACATTAAATCCTTAACCTTAAACCCTTAGACCCAAACCATAAACCCTAATCCATAAACATTAAATCTTGAGCCCTAAATCCTAGATCCTAAACCCTAAACCCTAAACCCTAAACCATAAACCCTAAACCCTAAACCCTAAATACTAAACTCGAAATGCAATAAACCATAAATGTTAAACCATTATCCCTAAACCCCAAAACCTAATCCTTAAATCCTAAACCCATAATTCTAAACACTAAACCCTAAACTCTAAACCCTTAACACCAAACCCTAAAAACTAAACCATAACACTAAACCCTAATCCATAAATCCTAAACCCTAAACCCTAAATCCTAAAGCCTAAAGCTGAAACCCTAAAAATCCTAAAATCTAAACACTAAACACTACATCGTTAACCCCGAGGCCTGAATCCTATAACCTAAACCCCTAGCCCTAAAATCTAAACCCTAAACCCTAAATACTAAACCCTTAGGCATAAATGCTAAACCCTAAACCACAGAACCCCAACCCCAAAAACTAAACCCTAAACCCTGAGCCTTTAACCCTAAAAACTAATCACTTTGTACACTAAACCATAAACCATAAACCATAATCCCCTTAAACCCTTATCCCTAAACCCTAAACCCTAAAACCTAAACCCTTAACCCTATCCTTGAGCCCTAAAACCTAAACACTAAATATTAAACCCTAAACACTAAACCATAAATAATTAAACCTAAACCCTTAGCCCTAAACCCTAAACCCTACCATAAACCCTAAACATGAAACCCTTAGTCCTTAACCCTCTACCATAAAAAATAAACCCTAAACCCTAAAGCCCACAAACAATAAACTCTTAACACTAAACCCTAAAATCTAAGGCATAAATCCTAAACCCTAAATCCCAAACCAAAACTAAACCCTAAAACCTAAAAATTAAACCCTAAACCTGTAAACCATAAACCCCATAAATAATAAACCCTAAACCCTATACCCTATACCTTATAGCCTACACCATTACAACTAAATCCTAAACCATAAACTTTAAACCATAAACCCTAAAAAGTAAACCATAAAGCTTGAGACCTAAACATAGAATTCAAACACCTAAACCTTGATCCCTAAGCCCTAAACCTTAAACCCTATACCCTAAACCCTAAACCCTAAGCCCTCAACCCTAAACCCTTAACACTAAACCCTAAACCATAAAACCTAAATCCGAAACCATAAACCATAAACCCCCTAATCATTAAATTGTAAGCCCTTAGACTTAAACATTAAACCCTATACCCTAAACCATAAACCCTGAACCATAAGCCCTAAGCCCTAAACCAAAAAAACCCTAAAATGTAAATCTTAAATCCTTAGCCCCAAACCCTAAAACCGAGCACTAAATCCTAAACCATAAAACCTAAACATTAAAACAATAAACTATAAACCCCTAATTCCTAATATGAAAATACTCAATATTAAACACTATACCCTAAACCCTAAACCCTAAACCATAATCCATAAACCCTAAACCTGTAAACCCTAAACCTAAACCCTAAACCCTAAACCTAAACCTTGAGCCCTAAACCCTAAACCTGTAAACTCTATATCCTTATCCCTAAACCATAAAACCTTAACCCTAATCCCTAAACCATAATCCTTAAACCATAAACCTTTATACCTAAACCTTATACCTTTAGCACTACAACCTAAACATTAAACCCTAAAACCTAAAAATTGAGCCCCAAACCCTAAACACTAAATCCTATACCCTAAAACATAAACCCTAAACCCTAAACCATGAGCCTTGAGATTTAAACCCTAAACTCTAAACCCTAAACACTAAACACTAAACCCTAAACGTTAAACCCTAAACCCTTAGCCCTAAACTACAAATCCTTAACCATAAACCATAAACCATACACATAAAACATAAACCCTAAAACTTAAATATTAAACCCTAAACCTTAAATCCTAAACTAAACCTAAACCTAAACCGTAAATTCTAAGCCCTTAGCCCTAAGAGTTAAAATCTAAAAGCTAAAACCTTACCCCTAAACCCTAAATCCCAAACATTAAAACCTAAACCCTAATACATAAACACTAAACCCTAAACTATGAGCCTTTAGATTTAAACCCTAAACCCTAAACACTAAACACTAAACCCTAAACCCTAAAAATTGAACCCTAAACCCTAAATCCTTAACTATAAACCCTATACCCTATACCCTATACCCTTAAACCAAATCCTTAAACCCTATACACTATACCCTATGCCTTGAGTCCTAAAAGGTAAACTCTAAAAACTAAAACCTTAGCCCTAATCCTAAAACCTAAAATGTAAAACCCTTAAACCATAAAGCCTAAACCTTTAGCCCTAAGCCCTAATCCCTAATACCTAAACCCTAAACCCCGAGCACTAACCCCTAAACCAAAACCAAAAACAATAAACACTAAACATTAAACCCTAAACCCTAAATCCTAAATTCTAAACCCTAAACGTTAAATCCTAAATCCTCTAAACCATACAAAACTAAACCATTAGATCTAAACCTTAGACACTAAAAGCTATACCCTAAACCCTAAATCCTAAATTCTAAACCCTAAACGTTAAATCCTAAATCCTCTAAACCATGAAAAACTAAACCATTAGATCTAAACCTTAGACAGTAAAAGCTATACCCTAAACCCTATACACTAAACAATATACCCTATACTCTAATCTGAAAAACCCTAAAATATGAGTACCGATACCCAAGCCTTGAACACTAAACTGGCGTAAACCATAAACCCTTAACCCTAAGCAAGAAACCCTAAATCCTAAACCTTTAACAACAAGCCCTAAATCCTAAATCCTAAACACCTAGCCCTAAACAAAAAACCCAAAACCCTAAAGCCTAATTCATAAACCCTAAACCCTTATCCTAAACCTTAAACCCTAAACCCCTAAAACGTATTCCCTAAAGCCTTGTCCATAAACCATAAAACCATAAATGCCTTAAACCCTAAACACTAAATACTAAAAATAAACCCTAAACCCTAAACACTAAACACTAAACACTAAACACTAAGCCCTAAATCATAAACCCCTTACCTTTAGTGTTAAACCCTAAATCGTAAACCATAAACCATAAAACTTAAACCCTAAACCCTAAATCTTGAGACCTAAACCCTAGACCATGATACATTAAACCTAAATCTTAAAACCTAATTTGTAAACCCTAAACCATGAGAACTAAACCCTTAGCCCGAAACACTAAGCATTAAACCATGTTCCAGTAAAAAATAAACCCTTATCACTAAATTCTAAACCCTAAAATGTAAACTATTTTCCCTAAACCCTAAACACCAAAATGTAAACTATTGGCCCTAAACCCCAAATCCTAAACCATAAACCCTAAACATTATACCCTCATCCCTAAACCCTAAACCCTAAACCCTAATTGCTAAAACCTTAGCCTTAAACCCTAAATCACAAACCCTTATCCCTAAACCCTAAACTCTAAATCCAAAACCTTAAACCTTAAATCCTAAAATCTGATCCCTAAACCCTAAAACTAATAGGATAAAAACTAAACATTAAACCCTTCACCCTTAAATCTAAACTATAAACCTAAAAACCTAAGACCCGAATCATAAACCCTA
Source organism: Taxus wallichiana var. yunnanensis (assembly GCA_018340775.1). NCBI lineage: Eukaryota > Viridiplantae > Streptophyta > Pinopsida > Cupressales > Taxaceae > Taxus > Taxus wallichiana. The sequence goes on from CM031235.1 coordinate 510,833,866, forward strand.
AACACTAAACCCCGAACCCAAATCCCTAAAGCCTAAACTATAAGACCTAAACAATAAACAATAAACCCTAAATCGAATCAAATACCATAAACTCTAAACCCTAAACCATGACCCTAAACTATAAACCCTCAACCCGAAAATTAAATCCTTAACCTTAAACCCTTAGACAAAACCCTAAACACTAAGCCATAAACACTAAATCTATAGCCCTAAAGCATTAACCTAAAACCTAAACCCTAAACCCTAAGCCTTAAACCTAAAACTCTAAAACCTAAACCATAAATAATGAGCCCTTAATCCCAAACACTAAACCATGATTCCTAAACCCTAAACCATAGAACATTAACCTAGGACCTAAAGTCTAAATCCTGAAACCTTAGCCTTGAACTCTAAACCCTAAACTATAAACACTAAAACGTTAACCCTCAAAGCTAAACCCTAAACCCTAAACATTGAGCCCTAAATACTAAGGCCTAAAGACTAAACCCTAAAATCTGAGCCTTAAACCATAAATCCTAAACACTGATTCCTAAACCCTAAACAATAAACCCCCTAAACCCTAATCCCTAAACACTGATCCGAAAACCCTAAACCCGCTTAAGCCCTAAACCCTATACCCTGATCCCTAAACATTTAAACATAAACCCTAAACCCTTAAACCTAAACCCTTAAACCCGAGCCCTAAATCCTAAACCCTAAGCCCTCAACTCTCAACCCTAAACCATAAAAAGAATAAAACCTATTTCCTAAACCCTAAACCCTTAGCCCTAAACCCTAAATGATAAATCCTTATCCCTATATCTTAAACCATAATACCTAAAACCTAAACCTTGATCCCTTAACCCTAAACCCTAAACCCTAAACACCCTAAAACCTAAACTCTAAATCCTTATCCCTAAACCCTAAACCTTAAACCCTAAAACCTTGATCCCTAAAACTAAACCATAAACCCTAAACCCTAAATAATAAACCCTTGCCTTTAGCCCTAAACCCTAAATCATGAACCCTAAACCCTAAACTTTAAATCCTTATCCCTAAACCTTAAACCCTAAATCTCAAGACCCTAGCCCTAAATGCTAAACACTAAACCCTTAGCTCTCAACCCTCAACCATAAACCCCAAACCATTAACCATTAACCCTTATCCCTAAACCCTAAACCCTAAACTCTAAACCATATCCCCTAAACCATACACCCTAAACCCTAAACATTAAACCCTAAAACTTAAAACCTTAGTCCCAAAACCTAAACCCTAAGCCATAAAAACTAAAATTTGAGCCCCAAAGCCTTTACCCTAAACCCTAAACCCAAAAATATCAACCCTAAATCCTAAACACTAAACCCTAAACCCAAAACTATAAACCCTAAACCCTAAAGCCTGAGACCTTAATCCTAAACCCTTAACCCTAAAACATTAACCACGAGCCCTAAATCCTAAAGACTCGAACCCCTATCCTCGAACTCTAAACCATAAACCGTAAACCTTAAACCCTTACCCTAAATTCCAAACCCTAAACCTTGAGCTCTAAACCCTAAGGCATAAATACTAAAGCCTAAACACTAAGCCATAAACACTTAACCTTAAAACCTAAAGCCTTAACCCTAAAAACTAAACCATAAACCCTAAACCCAAAACTCTAAACCCAAAACCCAAAACCTAATCCATTAATCCCAAACCCTAAACCATAAACACTAAAACCTTAAACATTAAACCTAAACTTGAAATCCCTAGCCCTAAAATCTAAAATCTAAACTACAAACTCTAAACCCTTACCCCTAAATACTAAACCCTAAACCCTAAACCTTGAGCCCTAAATAATAATGCCTAAATACTAAACCCTAAACCCTAAGCCTTAAACCATAAACCCTAAAAATAATCCCTAAACCATAAACCATAAACAATAAATCCCTTAAACTCTAATCCCTAAACACTGATCCTAAAACTCTAAACCTTCAAACCCTAAAGCCTAAACCCAAAACCCTAAACCTCTACACCCGATCCCTAAACCTTTAAACCTAAACCCTAAACCCTTAAACTTGATCCCTAAACAAAAAATCCTAAACCCTAAACACCAAACCCTCAACACTCAACCCTAAACTTCTAGCCCTAAACCCATAATCATAAAACATAAAGCCTAAACTGTATACCCTAAACCCTTATCACTAAACTCTAAACGATAAACCCTTATCCCTAAATCCTAAACCCTAATGCCTAAATGCTAAACATTGAGCCCTAAACCCTTATCCCTAAATGATAAACCCTAAACCTTGAGCCCTAAATTCTAAGGCATAAATACTAAACCCTAAACACTAAGCCTTAAACCATAAACCATAAACCCTAAACAATAAATCCCCTAAACTCTAATCCCTAAACATTGAACCCAAACCCTAAACCCCTAAATCGTAAAGGCTAAATCCAAAACTCTAAAACCTAAATCCTAAATCTAAAACCCTAAATCCTCTACCCTGATCCCTAAACCTTTAAACCTAAACCCTAAACCCCGAGCCCTCAACCCTAGACCCTAAACACTTAGCCCTAAAATTAAAAAATAATGAAACCTAAATCCTAAACCGTAAACCGTAAACCCTTACCCTAAAACCTAAATGATAAACCCGTATCCCTAAATCATAAACCCTAATCCCTAAACCCTAAACCCTAAGCCCTAAACCATAAACCATAAATTCTAAAACCCCTAAAACCTGAAATCAAACCCTTATCCCTAAACCCTAAACACTAAACTCTAAACCTTAAACCCTAACCCCTAAGCCATAAATTATAAACCTTAATGCGTAAACCATAAAACCTAAACCCTAAACACTAAATAATAAACCCCTACCTTTAGCCCTAAACCCTAAATCATAAACCCTAAAACTTACACCCTACACCCTAAACCCTCATCCCTAAACCCTAAACCCTAAATTTTTAGCCCTAAACATTGAGTCCTAAAACCATAGCCTTATAACCTAAACACTAAACCATTATACCTCAACCCTAAACCATAAAAATAAACCAGATATCCTAATCTCTAAAACCTAAACCCTAAATCCTGAATTGTAAAATGTAAAGTCTAAAACCTTAACCCGAGTACTAAAGCTTAAATCTTAAACCCCTAGCCTTAAACATTAAAACCTAAACTATAAACCCTATACCATTATCCCTAAACCCTAAATCCTAAACACCAAGACCTAAATTGTAAACTCTAAAACTTTATCCCTAAATCATAAACTCTACACCCTAAATGCTAACCACTAAGCCCCGAGCCCTAATCCCTAAACCATATACATGAAACCTAAAACCCTTAACCTTGAGACCCATACCTAAACCCTAAACCCCAAAACAAAACACCCTAAACATTAAATCATAAACCCTAAACCCTAAAATATATACCCTACTCCATAAAACATAAAATCTAAACCCTAAAACCAAAACCCTAAACCCTAAACCCTAAACTATGATTCCTAAAAACCTAAACCCCTAAACTCTTAACCCTATACCATAAACCCTAAAATATTTCCCTAAACACTTAGCCCTAACCGTAAATCCTAAACAATTAATATTAAATTCTATACGTTTATCCCTAAACCCTAAACCCTAAGCCCTAAAGCCTCAACCAAAATCATAAACCCTAAAACCTAAAACCTAATCCATAAATCCTACACCTAAACTCTAAATACTAAACCCTAAACTGTAAACACTAAATCTTAAACCCTAAACCATAACAAATTAGACCTAAACACTTATTCCTAAACCCTAAACCCTACCATAAACCCTAAACACTAAACCGTTAGTCCTTAACCCTATACCATAAAAAATAAACCCTAAACCCTAAAGCCCACAAACCCTAAACCCTTAACACTAAACCCTAAAATCTAAGCCATAAATCCTAAATCCTAAATCCCAAACCCTAAACCTTATCCCTAACCCCTAAACCCTTTAGTAATCCCTAACCCTTATCCCTAAACCCTAAACCCTTAACTCTAAAACCCACCCTTATTCCTAAACCCTAAACCTTAACTCTAAACCATAAACCCTAAATCCTTAACACTAATCCAATAACCCTAAACCATTAACCATAAAACATAAATACTAAACCATAAACCCTAAACCATAAAACCCCTAAATAATAAACCATGAGACCTAAACCCTTAACTCTAAAACCACACCCTTATCCCTAAACCCTAAACCTTAACTCTAAACCATAAACCCTAAATCCTAAACACTAATCCAATAACCCTAAACCATAAACCATAAAACATAAATACTAAACCATAAACCATAAACCATGAGACCTAAACCCTAAACTTGAAAACGTAAACCTCAAACCCTAAACCCATAAAACATCAACCCTAAGACTTAACTCCTAAACCCTAAACCCTAAACCTTGAATCCTATACCCTAAACCTTAAACCCTAAACCCTAAAACTATAGTCATAAAAACTAAATCCAATACCCTATATCTTGAAACCTAAACCCGAACCTTATACCCTATACCCCGATCCCTAAACCCTAAAACCCTTACCTCTAAACCCTTTGATCTAAACCCTAAATCCTAAACCCTGATCCCTAAAACCTAAAACCTAAACCCTAAACTCTAAACCCTAAATAGTAAACCCTAAAGCCTAAAACCTAAACCCAAATACATAAATCCTAAACCCTAAAACATGAGAAATAAACCATCAACCCTAAATACTAAAACCTAAACCATTATCCCTAAACCCTAAACCATAAACCCTAAACATTGAGCCCTAAAACCTAAAACCTAAACCTTGAGCCCAAACCCTAGATGCTAAAACCCAACTCCTAAACCCTAAACCCTATACTATTACCCCTAAACCATAAACCCTAAAACATAAGCCCTATACCCTTACTCTTAAACCCTCTACGCTAGTCCCTAAATCCTAAAGCCTAAAGCCTAAACCATAAACAAAAAAATAGTAAACCCAAAACCATGAGCCCTTAACATTAAACCCTAAACACTAAACCCCGAACCTAAACCCTAAACAATGAGCCTTAAACCCTAAACCCTAAACCATTAAATAATAAACTCTAAATTCCATAAACCTTAAATTCTAAGCCATTATCCCTAAACCCCAAACCTTAAGCCCTAAACCACAAACCCTAAAACCCAAAACATAAAACCTTAGCCCTAAACCCTATATACTAAACCCTAAACCATAATCACTGATCCCTTATCCCTAAATTTGAAACACTAAACGATAAATCCTAAACCCCACCCTTATCCCTAAACGCTAAACCCTTAACCTTAAACCCTAAACCCTAACCCCTAAACCCTAAGCCCTAAATCCTAAACCATAAAACATAAAAATAAACAATAAGCCATAAACCATAAAACCCATAAACAATAAAAAAGACCTAAACACTAAACCTTATAACCCTATCTCTAAACCTTAAAACCTAAATCCTAAACCCTAAACCCTAAACATAAAACCCACCCTTATCCCTAAACCCTAAACCCTTAACTATAAAACCTAAACCCTATATGCTAAAACAAAATCCAAAAACACTAAACATTAAAACATAAATACTAAACCATAAACCCTAAACCGTAAACCCCTAAACACTAAACCATGACACCTAAACCCTAAACTTGAAAATGTAAACCCTAAATCCTAAACCCTAAACCCTAAGCCCTAAACATTCAACCCTAATCCATAAACTATAAACTCTAAAACCCTAAACCCTAAACCCATAAAACATCAACCTTGAGACTTAACTCCTAAGCCCTAAACCCTAAACCCTAAACCTTAAACCTTGAATCATATACCCTAAACCTTAAACCCTAAAACTTAAACCCTAAACCCGTAGTCATAAAAACTAAATCCTATACCCTATACCCTAAAACCTAAACCTTGAACCGTATACCCTATACCTTGATCCCTAAACCCTAAAACCTTTACCTCTAAACCCTAAATCCTGAACCCTAATCCCTAAAACCTAAACCCTAAACTCTAAACCCTAAATGCTAATCCCTTAAACCCTAACACCTAAAACCTAAACCAGAAAACTCTAAACCATAGACCACTTAACCCTAAACCCTAAACCCATAGCCATAAATCCTAAACCCTAAACCCGAGAAATAAACCCTAAACCATTAACACTAAAACCTAAACCATTATCCCTACACCCTAAACCATAAACCCTAAACCTTGAGCCCTAAACCCTAAAACCTAATACTTGAGCCCTAAATCCTAAACCGCAAACCGTAAACCCTATACCCTTACCCCTAAACACTATACGCTAGTCCCTAAAGCCTAAAGCCTAAAGCCTAAACCATAAACCAAAAACCGTAAAACCAAAACCCTGAGCCCTTAACCCTAAACCATAAACACTAAACCATGAACCTAAAACCCTAAACCCCGAGCCTTAAACCCTAAACCCTCAACCCTAAATCTTAAACTCTAAATTTCATAAACCCTAAATTCTAAGCCACTAGCCCTAAGCCCAAAACCCTAAAACCTAAAACCTTACCCCTAAACCCTAAACTCTATATACTAAACGATAAACAATAGTTCCCGAGCCCTTATCCCTAAATATGAAACACTAAACCCTAAACCCTAAAATCTAAATCATAAACCCCCTAAATCCTAAACCCCACCCTTATCCCTCAATGCTAAAACCTTAAACTTAAACCCTAAACCCTAACCCCTAAACCCTAAGCTGAAAATATTAAACCCTAAACCATAAAATATTAAAAATAAACATTAAACCATAAACCATAAAACCCATAAACCCTAAACAAAGATACGTAAACCCTTAACCTTATACCCCTATCCCTAAAACTTAAAACCTAAACCATAAACCCTAAACCCTAAAAACTAGACCCCGAGTCATAAACACTAAACCTCAAGCCCTAAACGCTACACCATAAACCATAAACCTATAAACCGTCAACCCCGAGACTTAACTCCTAAACCCTAAGCCCTAAACCCTAAACCCTAAACCCTAAACCATAAAACCTAAACCATAAAACCTAAACCCGAGCCCTAAATCATACAACCTAAAAATTAAACAATAAATCTTAAACCCCCTAAACCATAACACCTTAAACCCTAAACCTAAACCATAAACCATAAACCATAAACTATAAACCCCTAAACCTGTAAGCCCTAAACCCTAAACCCTAAACCCTAAACCCTCTAAACTGAGCCATAAACCCTAAAACATAAACCCTAAACTATAAAACCTAAACAATAAACACTAAACCTAAACCATAAATCATAAACTCTTAATCCACAACCCTAAAACCCTAAACTGTGAGCCCTAAACTCTAAATGCTAAAACCTAAAACCTAAACTATGATCCCTAAACCCTAAACTATGATCCATAAACCCTTAAACCTAAACCATAATCCCTCAACTCTAAACCTTGATCCCTAAACCATAATCCCTAAACCCTAAACCCTAAACACTACAAAATAAGGATTGAGCAATTAACTTGAAACCCTACATCCTAAATAATGAACCATAAACCCTAAACCCTATACCGTGAAACCTAAACCCTACACCTTATACCCTATACCTTGATCCCTAAACCCTAAAACCCTTACCTCTAAACCCTTAAAGCACTAAACCCTTAGGGCTAAACTCTAAATCCTAAACTCTAAGCCCTCAAACCTAAAACATAAACCATAAACCCTAAACCCTAAACCCTAAACCATAAATTCTAAACCCCAGAACTCTAAAAAATAAAACCACTTAACCCTAAAGCCTAAACCCATAGCCATAAATCCTAAACCCTAAACCCTAGGAAATAAAACCTAATCACTAAACCCTAAACCCTTAACCCTAAAACATAAACCTTAAACCATAAAATCTAAAACCTAAACCATTACCCCTAAACCCTAAACCTTAAACCCTAAACCTTGATCCCTAAACCCTAAAACATAAACCCCGAGCCCTAAACCCTAAATGCTAAACCCCGATCCCTAAACCCTAAACCATTACCCTAAACCCTAATCCCTAAAGCCTAAATCCTAAACCCTAAAACCTTAAGCATTAAACGTAAAAAAAAACCCGAGCCATTAACCCCAAACCCTAAAAACAATAAAAATTAAACTGAAAACCTAAACATTGAGCCCTAAACACTAAACCCATAACCCTAATTTTGAAACTCAAAATAACATGAACCATAAATGTTAAACCATAAGTCCTAAACCCCAAACCCTAATTCCTAAACCATAAACTCTTAACCTCAACACTAAACCCTAAATTCTAAACCCTGAGCCCTAAATCCTAAACCCTAAACCCTAAACCCTCAAAACCTAAATCCTAAACAATAAAAAATCCTCAAATCTAAACTCGAAAACCTAAAACCTTTAACCCGAACCCTAAACCCTAAAGCCTAAACCCCTAGCCTTAAACTCTAAACCCTAAACTGTAAACCCTAAACTATAAATACTAAACCCTTATCCCTAAAACCTAAACCCTAAGCCCCAAAAACTAAACCCTAAACATTAAACCCTAAACCCTAAACCCTAACCCTTAAACCCTAAAAACTAAACCCTATACACTAAATGTTAAACCCTAAACCGTAAACCATAAATCCCTTAAACCCTAATACATAAACCATTAACCCTACACCCCGAGCCCTAAAACCTAAACACTAAATATTAAACCCTAAACTATAAACACTCAATGTTAAACCCTAAACCCCGAGTCCTTAACCCTCTACTATAAACATTAAAGCCTAAACCCTAAATCCCCTAAACCCTAAGCCCTTAACACTAAACCCTAAACTCTAAGCTCTAAATCCTAAACCCTAAATCCAAAACCTAAACCCTAAATGCTAAACCCTAAAACATAAACCATAAACCCCATAAATACTAAATTCTAAACCCTTAGCCCTAAACCCTAAACCCTATACCTTATAACCTAAACCATAAACCCTAAATCCAAAACCATAAACTCTAAACCATAAACCCTAAACACTAAACCATAAACCTTGAGACCTAAACCCAAATTTGAAAACATAAACCCTAAACCTTGAGCCCCGAACACTAAACCCTAAACCCTAATCCATAAACCATAATACCATAAATCGACCCAAACCATAAACCGTAAACCCCTAATCCCTAAACCGTAAGCCCTTAGCTTTAAACCTTAAACCGTAAACCCTAACCACTAAACCTTAAACCATTAACCCTAAAACCTAAACCCTAAACCCTAAAAACTAAACCCTAAACCCAAAACCCTAAACCCCGAACGAAAAACCCTAAATTATAAACATTAAATCCTTAGCACCAAACCCTTAACCCTGAGCACTAAAGCCTAAATCAATAAACCTAAACCCTGAAACCATAAACCATAAATCTCCTAATCCCTAAACCCTAAATCCTTAACCCCAAACCATAAACCCCGAGAAATAAATCCTAAACCATAAAACCTAAACCCCAAAACTATAAACCGTAAATCCCCTATTCCCTAAACCTTAAGGCCTTAGCCTTAAACCTTAAACCTTAAACCCTAAACACTAAACCTTAAACCCTTAACCCTAAAACCTAAATGTTGAACCCTAAACACTAAACCCTAAACCCTAAAGTCAATAAACCTAAACTATAAACCTTAAATCCTTAGCCCCAAACCCTGAACCCTAAGCACTAAAGCCTAAACCAATAAACCTAAACCCTGAAACCATAAACCATAAACCCCCTAATCCCTAAACCCTTAATCCTAAACTATAAATCCTAAACCCTAAACCAAAAATCCTAAAACCTAAACCATAAATCCTAAACCCCAAAAATATTAAAAATAAACCCACTTAACCCTAAAGACTAAACTCATATCCATAAATCCTAAACCCTAAACACCGAGAAAGAAACCCTAATCACTAAACCCTAAACCCTTAACCCTAAAACATAAACCTTAAACACTAAAATCTAAAACCTAAACCATTACCCCCTGAACCCTAAACCCTAAACCCTAAACCTTGATCCCTAAACCATAAAACATAAACCCCGAGCCCTAAACCCTAAATGATAAACCCCGATCCCTTAACCCAAACCCTTACCCCTAAACCCTAATCCCTGAAAGCCTAAAGCCTCGACCCTAAAACCTTAAGTATTAAACATAAACCCAAAACTCTAAGCCCTTAATCCTAAACCCTAAACACTAAAACCTGAACCTGAAAAACCTAAACCTTGAGCCCTAAACCCTAAACCCTTAACCCTAATTTTGAAACTCAAAATAACATGAACCATAAATGTTAAACCATAAGCCCTAAACCCCAAACCCTAAGTCCTAAACCATAAACTCTTAACCCTTAACACTAAACCCTAAATTATAAACCCTGAGCCATAAATCCTAAACCCTAAACCCTAAAACCTAAATCCTAAACCATAAAAATCCTCAAATCTAAACTCTAAAACCTAAAACCTTTAATCTGATCACTAAACCCTAAAGCCTAAACCCCTAGCCCTAAACTCTAAACCCTAAACTATAAACCCTAAACTATAAATACTAAACCCTTATCCACGAACCCTAAACACTAAGACCCAAAAACTAAACCCTAAACATTAAACCCTAAACCCTAAACCCTAACCCTTAAACCCTAAAAACTCAACCCTATACACTAAATGTTAAACCCTAAACTGTAAACCATAAATCCCTTAAACCCTAATACATATAAACCCTTAACCCTACTAAACCCAGAGCCCTAAAACTTAAACACTAAATATTAAACCATAAACCATAAACACTAAATGTTAAACCCTAAACCCCCGAGTCCTTAACCCTCTACCATTAACATTAAAGCCTAAACCCTAAATCCCCTAAACCCTAAACCCTTAACACTAAACCCTAAACTCCAAGCCCTAAATCCTAAACCCTAAATCCTAAACCCTAAACCCTAAATGCTAAACCCTAAAACATAAACCATAAACCCTATAAATACTAAACCCTAAACCTTGAGCCCTAAACCCTAAACCCTATACCTTATAGCCTAAACCATTAGCCCTAAATCCAAAACCATAAACTCTAAACTATAAACCCTAAACAAGTAAAAAATAAACCTTGAGACCTAAACCAGGACTTTGAAAACATAAATCCTAAACCTTGAGTCCTAAACCCTAAACCCTAAACCCTAATCCGTAAACCATAATACCATAAACCGTAAACCATAAATCCTTAGCCCCAAAACCTAAACCCCGAGAAATAAATCCTAAACCATAAAACCTAAACCTTGAAACCATAAACCGTAAACCCCCTAATCCCTAAACCATAAGCCCTTAGTCTTAAACCTTAAACTATAAACCCTAACCACTAAACCTAAAACCATTTTCCTAAAACCTAAAAAATTTGAACCCTAAACACTAAACCCTAAAACCAAAACCCTAAACCCTAAACCTAAAACCCTAAACCCAAAGCCCTAAACTATAAACATTAAATCCCTAAAGCACCAAACCCGAACCGTGAGCACTAAATCCTAAATCAATAAACCCTAAACCCCAAACCATAAACCATAAATCCCCTAATCCCTAAACCCTAAATCCTTAGCCCCAAACCATAAACCCCGAGAAAAAAATCCTAAACCATAAAACCTAAACCATAAAACCTAAACCCTAAACTATAAACCGTAAATCCCCTAATCCCCAAACCTTAAGGCCTTAGCCTTAAACCTTAAACCGTAAACCCTAAACACTAAACCTTAAACCCTTAACCTCAGTAAAACCTAAACACCGAACCCTAAACACTAAACCCTAAACCCTAAAGTTAATAAACCTAAACTATAAACCTTAAATCCTTAGCCCCAAACCCCGAACCCTAAGCACTAAAGCCTAAACCAATAAACCTAAACCACGAAACCATAAACCATAAACCACCTAATCCCTAAACCCTTAATCCTAAACTATAAACCCTAAACTATAAACCCTAAACCCTAAACCAAAATCCTAAAACCTAAACCATAAATCTTAAACCCCAAAATCTAAAAAAATAAACCCACTTAACCCTAAAGTCTAAATGCATAGTCATAAATCCTAAACCCTAAACACCGAGAAATAAACCCTAATCACTAAACCCTTAACCCTTAACCCTAAAACATAAACCTTAAACCATAAAATCTAAAACTTAAACCATTAGCTCTAAACCATAAACCATAAACCATAAACCTTGATCCCTAAACTCTAAAACCTAAACCCCGAGCCCTAAAACTTAGACACTAAACCCTAAATAATGATCCCTAAACCCTAAACCATAAATTCTAAATCCTAAACCTAAAACTTGAGCCCTACACCCTAAACCACAAACCTAGCCCTAAATATTATAACCTAAACCCTAAAACATCAATAGTAAACCCTAAACCTTAAACACTTAAACCTTAAAATATAAATGGCAAACCTTATACCCTATACCCCCGGTTACTAAACCATAAACACTAAACACTTAACACTAAACACTAAACCTTAAACCCATACCCTAAAATTTAATTCCTAAACCATTAAACCTAAACCCTAAACCATAAAACCTAAACTATAAACACTAAACCTTTAGCCATAAACCCTAAACCTTAAACCATAAACCATGAGCCATAAACCCTAAACCCTAAACTTCAAACCCCGATCCGTAAACCCTAAATCTTAAATCCTAAACCCTAAACCTTACACCCTTAACCATAAAACCTAAAACCTAAACACTAAACCTTAAACCACATAAACCATAAATGTTAAACCCTTACTCCTAAACACTAAACCATAAACAATAAACCTTAAACCCTAAATGATAAACCATCATCGATAAACCCTACAACCTAAACCCTAAACCAAAAAAGCGTAAACCCTTAGCCCTAAACCCTAAAACCTAACACCTAAACCATAAACCCTCAACCCTAAACCTTAAATCAAAACCCTAAACCTTAATCCCCTCAATAATAAACCTTAAACCATAAACCCTTAGAGATAAACCCTAAAACCTAAACCTTGAACCCTAAACCCTAAATCCTGCCCCTAAACCCTAAAACCTAAACCCTAAGCCCTAAACCCTAAACCCTAAACCCCAAGACCTAAACCGTAAACTCTAAACCCTTATCACTAAATCATAAACCATAAACCATGAGCCCAAATCCCTATACCCTATATTCTAAACCATACACACTAAACCTCAAACCCTAAACATCAAGAGCTAAACCCTAAACACTAAACCTAAAACCTAAAACCTCCAAAACATTAAATCCTAAACCCTAAACCCTAAACCCTTAAAACTAAACCATAAACCATTAACCTTGAGCCATAAATCCTAAACCCTAAAAACTAAACTATATACCCCGATCCCTAAATCCTTAAACCTAAACCCTAAACCCCTAACCCTATACCCTAAATAGTAAATCTAGGCCCTAAACCCTTAGCCCTAAACCCTAAACCCTAAATAGTAAATTCTAAACCTTGAGCCCTAAACCCTAAACCCTAAACTCTGAACCCTAAACCCTCAACCCTAAATACTCATCCTCAAATCCTCAACCCTAAACCCCAAACCCTAAAACCTAAAACCTAATCCATAAATCCTAAAATTTTAGCCATAAACACTAACCTCTAAACCCTTATCCATAAACACTAAACCCTCAACCTTAAACCCTAAGATCTAAACCATAAATCCTATTACAAAATCCCTAATCCCTAAACCATAAACTATCATCCCTAATCCCTAATCCCTAAACCATAAACACTTATCCCTATACCCTACACCCTAGATCCCAATCCCTATTTTGAAACCGTGATCCCTAAACCCTAAACCCTACACCCTAAAACCTAAACACTAAACCCTATAACCTATACTCTGATCCCTAAAATATAAACCCAAAACCCTAAACCATAAGCCCTAAACCCTAAAACCTAAACCATAAACCCTAAAACTTGATTGCTAAACACTAAACCCTAAACCTAAAATCCTAAACCCTAAACCTTGAGCCCTAAACCATAAAACTTTAGCTATAAACCATAAATTTAAAAAGCATTTCCCAAAAACCTTAAACTATAAACACTAAACCCTAAACAATAAACCCTAAATCATAAACCCTAAACCTTATAACCTATACAATGAACCCTAAACCATAAACCCTAAACACTAAATGCTAAACCCTAAACCATAAACCCCTAAACCCTAAACCCTAAACACTAAACCCTTAGCCCTAAACTCTAAACCCTAAACCCTAAAACCTAAAACCTAAATCCTAAACCCTAAACCCTATACCCTATACCATAAACCATGATCCCTAAAATATAAACCTTGAGCCCTAAACCCTAAACCGTAAATCCCCTAAACCCTAAATTGTAAATCCCTAAACCCTAACATGTAAATCCCCTTATCCCTATATCCTAAACCCTAAGACCTAGATGTTGATGCCTAAACCCTAAACCCTACAAACTAAATCCTAAACACAAATAAACCCTAAACCTTAAGCACTAAATAATAAACCCTAAACCCTAAACCTTAACCCTAATTCCTAAACCATAAACCCGATGCCTAAACCATAAACCCTAAGCATTAAATCCTAAACTCTAAAACCTAACACCTAAACTCTAAACACTAAACTCTAAACTTTCACTCCTAAATGATAAAGCCTAAACCCTAAAACTCCTAAACCCTACCCTAAATAATAAAACTCAAACCCTAAGCCCTATCCCCCGATCCCTAAATCTTAAAACCTAAACACTAAACTCTTAAAACTAAACCATTAACCTTCAGCACTAAATATTAAATCCTTGATCCCTTTTACCTAAATTTGAAACACTAAACCCTAAACCAAACTAAAACCTAAATCATAAACCCCTAAACCCTAAACCCCACCCTTATCCCTCAATGCTAAACCCTTAACCTCAAACCCTAAACCCCAACCCCTAAACCATAAACCATAAAACACATAAACCCTTAAAAAGAGATCTAAACCTTAAACCCTAAACCCTAAGTCATAAACACTAAACCTTGAGCCCTAAACCCTACACCTTAAACCCTAACCCCTAAACCCTAAACCCTAAAACTTAAACCTATAAACCATCAACCCTAAGACATAGCTCCTAAACCCTAATCCCTAAACCCTAAAACATAAACCGTGTAAACTCTTAGCTATAAACCCTAAACTCTAAGAAGTAAAACTAAAGCATAAATCCTAAACCATAAACCCTAAACACTAAACCCTATACCCTAAACCCTAAACCCTCAACTCCCATCCATAAACCTTAAAGCCTAAACCGTAAACCCTAAAACATAAAGCGTAAACTATAAACCCTAAACAATAATAACTAAAAACTAAAAACCATAAATCCTAAACTATTAAGCCACAACCCTAAACCCTAAAATATGAGTCCTAAACCCTAAACTATGATCCCTAAACCCTTAAACCTAAACCATAATCCCTCTACTCTAAACCTTCATCCCTAAACAATTTTCCTTAAACACTCAACCCTAAACCATGATTCCTAAACACTATGCAATAAATACTACAAAATGAGCCTTGAGCCCTTAACTTGAATCCCTAAATCCTAAACAATGAACCATAAACCCTAAACCCTATACCGTGAAAACTAAACCCTATACCTTATACCCTATACCTTGATCCCTAAACCCTAAAACCCTTACCTCTAAACCCTTAGTACTAAACCCTTATCTCTAAACTCTAAATCCTAAATCCTAAGCCCTAAACCCTAAACCCTAAACCCTAAACTCTAAATGCTAAACCCTAAACCATAAAGCCTAAAACATAAACAATAAATCATAAACCCCAAAATTCTAAACAGTAAACCCACATAACCCTAAATCCTAAACCCATAGCCATAAATCCTAAACCATAAACCCTAAGAAATAAATCCTAATCACTAAACCCTAAACCCTTAACCCTAAAACATAAACCTTAGACCTAAAATCTAAAAACTAAACCATTAGCCCTAAAACCTAAATCGTAAACCCTAAACCTTTATCCCTAAACCCTAAAACATAAAACCTAAGCCCTTAACCCTAAACCCTTACCCCTAAACCCTAATCCCTAAAGCCTAAACCATAAACCATAAACCCTCAAACATTAACTGTAAATGCAAAACCATGAGCCCTTAACCCTAAACCCTAAACACTAAAACCTAAACCCCGATCCCTAAACCCTAAACCCTTAACCATAAATCCTAAACTCTAAATGCCATAAAAATAAATTTTAAACCATTACCAATAAACCCCAAACCCTAATCCATAAACCATAAACCCTTAACACTAAACAATAAATCATAAATTCTAAACCCTTAACCCAAAACCCTAAAAACTAAAGCATAAAAAAAAACCTAAGCAATAAATCTTAAACCCTAAACCCTTAATCCTAAAAATCCTCAAATCTAAACCCTAAACCCTAAAACCTTTACCCTGAGCCCTATACCCTTAATCCTAAACCCCTAACCCTTAACTCTAAACCCTCAATTATAAACCCTAAAATTTTTATACTAAACCCTTAGCCCTAAACCATGAACTACAAAAATGAAACCCTAAACATTAAACCCACAACCCTAAACCCCGAGCCTTAAACCCTAAAAATAAACCCTATACACTAAACCCTAAACCTTAAACCCTAAAACCTAAACAATAAACCCCTTAAACCCTAAAACATAAACCCTTAACCGTAAAACCTAAGCCCTAAAACCTAAACACTAAATATTAAACCCTAAACCATAAACACTAAATCTTAAACCCTAAACCCTAAGTCCTTAACCCTTTACCATAAACACTAAAGCCTAAACCCTAAAGCCCCTAAACCCTTAATACTAAACCCTAAATCCTAAGCCCTAAATCCTAAACCCTAAATCCTAAACCCTAAACACTATACCCTCAACATAAACCATAAACCCCATAAATATTAAACCCTAAACCCGGAGCCCTAAACCCTAAACCCTATACCTTGTAGCCTAAACCATTTGCCATAAATCCTAAAAATAAACTCTAAACCATAAACCCTATACACTAAACCATAAACCTTGAGACCTAAACCCAGAATTTGAAAACCTAAACCCTAAACCTTGAGCCCTAAGCACTAAACTCTTAAGCCATAAACCATAAAACCATTAGCTGTAAACCCTAAATCCTTATCCGCAAACCCTAAACCCCGAGCACTAAATCCTAAACCATAAAACATAAACCCTAAAACCATATACTGTAAACCCCTAATCCCTAAATTGTAAGCCCTTATCCTTAAACCTTAAACCATAAACCCTAAAGCCTAAACCTTAACCCTAAAACCTAAACCCTTAACCCTAAATAATAAACCCAAAAACCTAAACTATACCTAAATAAGCTCCTAAACCTTAAATTCTTAGCCCCAAACCCTAAACCCTAAGCACTAAATCCTAAACCAATAAACCTAAACCTTGAAACCATAAACCATAAACCCCTAATACCTAAACCATAAACCCTAAACTCTAAACCCTAAACCATAAATCCTAAAACCTAAACCATAAATCCTAAACCCCAAAAATCTAAAAAATAAACCCATTTGACCCTAAATCATAAACCCAAAGCCATAAATCCTAAACCCTAAACCTTGAGAAATAAACCCTAATCATCATGTTATCCAAAATTAGCCCCTTGCTCATTTTTTGGCTAACTCCTTTCATTCCTTCCTTGTATCTCAGTCAAAAATTTTCACTTTTTTAGGAAATAATTTTTTTCTAGAAATGGCTTCACTAGATAGAGAATCTTTCTAGCTTTCCAGAAAGGTAAATTTTTCCTTCTAACTCCTTGTATTTTGCAAGTTATGGCTCTGTACAGTTTTGGAGGGAAATTTTCCCATGGGAGGTCCTGCCGGTGAATTAGAATGCACCATGTCAGCGGTGGAATGGCAGATTTGTAGGGGAAACTTAGAAAATTTTACCAAGTATTGGCAAAGCACACAAAAGAAATTTTTTGGCCCGAAGGCTTGCCAACCAATAGAAATGTGCCACATGTCTTCGGGGCCGTTAGAGATCAAAGCAGTGGGAGGAAGTTGGAAAAATTTTCCAAAGTTGGTGCAAATGGAATATCTCAGCTCAAAGGCCCACCAATGAATCAAAACCTACGACATGTCCTCGAAGCATCGGGAGGTGGAGGCACGCAGAAGGAAATTTTCCCTTTTGCCAAAATATGGAAAATAATGCAACGAAACTCCGCTCCCGATGGCCCGCACCAATGAAAAAAGGCCATGTGTCCATGTGGTGGTGAAAATCTTGAGGTAGGTCCACAGAAGGAAAAGAACTAGTTCAGGCCTATGCCAATGAAAAGGTGCCACATGTCCCATTTGGGGATATGGTCGAGCCAAAGGAAAATTGGAAGCATGCCGCCACTAGCAAATCAGAGGGTGACACGTGGCATCGGGCCATCGGGTAAGAGAATTTTGGAAAATTTTCCAAATTCCAAAGAGTCGTAAAATGGTAAAGGTAAGGCCCGTGACTAATCGGAATATGCCACGTGGCATCAAAGCTTTGGGCAATAGATATTTTTGGGGAATTTTTCCCAAATTCAAAAAAAGGGGAAAATTTTAAACTTTTTTCGCCCTAGTTTTGCCCTAGCTTTGCCCTAAATCTTCAGAAGGGCATAAATTTTGATCCAGCTCGATTTTCACAATTTTGGTGTCATTGGAAATTTGGTTAAATTATCTATATGATGGAATCTTAAATTTTTTATTTTTATGAATTTTGGTAAGAGAAAAATGGAAAATTCCTCTAGCATGGGAAAGAGAGTAGAACTGACATTTCAACCACCATTTTTAATGAAGTATGGCTTCCATTCTCTCCCAGCATGGTCAAAAAACATTGGGGAATGAAATTTCAAGGGTACCCATGATGTATTGATTATTTTTGTTAGTGGTTGGATGCTTTCCCACGTTTTCTCCTTCCCGGGCTTGAACTTTCATTGTTAAAGGCCGATTTTGATTTTGTAAGGGTTGAACATTTTTATGTTTTGCAGACTCCCTCCTTCACCCTAGAAAGTGATTTTGTGGAATATCAGACCTCTTTCAGGACTGCAACATGTTTTCTACCTCTCTACTATTGTAATGCATGTATTTTTGAATGGAAATGACAATGCAAGCTCTGTGAATGAGTTTCAATCCTCTTCTTGTGTTGTTTGCTTCATTTCTGATCTTTCATTACATTTTATTAGTTTGTGCATGATGTTTTGTTGCATTCTTTTAATCTGTGTCAATTTTTAGAAGTAAATGTTCACCACTCCTTTGGTGTATCACCTTATTAGTCTTAGTTTTATTTCTTTTGCATCCTCTACCTCTGTCCCCTTGGAATTTAGAGTAGGATTTTGAGTTTTAAACCTCTGTAATTTGCAAGCATACATCTAATCAGAGGAGTTGAGGAACCAACCTCTAATCTAGAGATTATTTTCCCATTTTGCAAGTCCCACACTTGGGGAAAAGATTCAATGTTGTGCAATCACACTGGATGTCCATTATCAAACTAGAAATATAAGAAAACATCCAGGGGTGCTGTGAATCTACACTAACTTTTTTGGCATGCCCAATGGGACCTTAGAGGTATTCATATTCATTGTAACAAAGTTGATGTGCTTTTGTTGTAATTTCTTGCTTGAAAAGAGCCCTGATCTGCACATATAGGAACTCCCAAAATAAAAATCAACTTGTTTTAGTAGTCCGAGTTTGAAGATTCATGATAATAATCAACACAAGGTCAAGAGATAGAGAGGAGGGATTGTCTGAGTATCTACATATATCCCAGGAAGAAGGTAGAGAGGAATAAGGATTCAAAGGTATCCATCTCCACCAAAAAACTCTATCAACTCCTCCACCTAGTAGACCTCTCACTCAATTAGTAAGGGTTCTCAGGAAAATCAAAATGGCACAACACAACCCTTACATCAACTTCACTAGTAGCAGCCCACTTGCTCTCAATGCACAAAATCTAGTTCCAGTTACAGCATTGAAGAACATTCCATATTTCACTAGAGAAAATCATACCACTCCTAGTGATCATGTTAAAGACATTGCTAATGTTTGTGCAATCCATGAGATTGTTGAGATGCAAATTATTATCAAATTCTCGGCATCTTCATTCAAAGGGAAAACATTGAAATGATTTAGAAGCCTTAGGGCTGGTTCTATCCAAAATCGAAGTAGTTGTGCATAGCTCTCCATGAGTAATTTGGAGAAAAGGGAAATATTTTGTCTCTACTAGAACAATTGAAAACTATCAAGAGAGCTCCCAATGAGTATCTAACAGACTTCAACTTCAGATTTCAAAGGACCTGGGATAGAATTCTAGTGGCTATAAGGCCAACGAGTCAAGGTGCTTTTCTATACTATCTTAAAGCTTTAAATTCTGATATTTCTATATTAATTCAATCCATGGGAGGTATAACTATACCTACATCTTATAACATTGCTATTATAGCTGAGAATTACTTAATTCAAGCTAGTAAATTGGCTCCTAGGCCTCTCATGCCCTTTTATCAAAACTTGGAAAGTATAAACACTAGTCAAGCACCTACTTTAGCTCCTATCCCTACTCCTAGAAATCGAGTTCAAATGAATCTTCTACTTCATCCTCTAGTGCTTCAAATGAGCTTCAAGAAGTCATGAAACAATTACAAAATTTAGGCAATGAGCTAGTTACACGCAAGAGGCAAGCAAGCCCAAAGTTTTAGACCTTCTTATCAGTCTCAAACTCAGCCTAATAGGAAACCATATCAGCCTAATATGCGACCCAATCCAGCTACAAATAAAAATCAAGAAACGCCTCCCGCCAATAGACCATTTTAGCCTTATAACTCCAATGTTGCATCTCGCCTCTAAAGCATTAGTGCTAGTAGTGTAAAATAATATGGCCCAAGAGTATGATTGGTGTTTCCCATGTAATTAACCCCACAACAAGTCTATGTGCTTCAATGTTGCTTTGAATCAAGCCTTGATGGTAACAACAATGGTGTAGAGGGTGAGGTGAATCACGAAGAAAACCAAAATCAAGGAACATCCCAGCAAAATGCAACTTTAAATGAGACTCGCACTTGTGAATTGGCAAGTGATGATTTTTATGGCATGAATCAAGAAATGTCTCGAGAATGTGGTATCTAATACAAGGTCAAAGAAAAGGAACATTGGTGAAGGGTAGTCATTGGCTCTAGGTGATCCATAACCTTCCACCACTCCACAAAGTGTTGGCGGGAAAATGTAGTTCCAAATGTGTAAGGATAGCCTAGGCTACCTTCTATACCAACTCAAATACCAGATGTTGCAACCAATCTACAATAAAAGAGTGTGCATGCTAGGGGGCAGCAAATATATGCTTCATCCTCATTTAGTATCTTTGAACAAATGAAGAAGAAAAATGTGAATATATCAATGTGGGAATTATTATCCATCTCAGACCAAAGAGATCTATTACAACCTGCCATGAAGAATTGGTCAACTTCAAATCAAGAAGCTCATATGTAAGAGAAGGTGCTCACAAATGTTGCTCAGCATGTTGAAAATCTTGGAGGACTGCAAGGTAAAGTCTTGAAGCCTCCTCCATTTTATGTTTCATTTATCATTGGGGATAAACTAGTACATAATTATATGATTGATTCTGGGGCAAGTAGTTCTGTAATGCCCAAGCAAATAGCTGATCAGCTGGGCCTCCAATATGAAGTCATATCCAAAGGGGTGGTGTAATTAGATGGGAAAATAGTAACAAAAGTTAGGGTAATTAAATATTTGAGTCTCACCTTGTATGCATGCCCCAATGTCACTATTTTGTAAGATGTGTTAGTGATAGATTTACCACCACTTTTTGCCCTATGCTTGTCAAGGGATTTCACAACTAGAATTGGAGGCTATTTATCTACTAATTTGGTCACACATACTATTTAGAACAAGATATGGAATAAAGGAAACAATCAGGTCTAAACCTATTGCAAATTTTCACATTAAGCCTCATAATCCAAGCCAAATCAATGCCAATTGTTTAGTATTTGATCAAGAGGATTGTCCAAGCATGGATGAAGTTGAAACCAAAGTTAGAAGCATCCCAGATTTGACTCTTGATGAATGGGAAAGAAAGGTACATGCTTTTGATCCCTACCTAGAAATAGAAGAATCTGAGCTAGGAGTCTATTACATACATGAAGAAAGTCAGCCTATTCCTAGTATCACTAAACCAAACCATAAGGATGACAATGAGGTATGGAAGTTATTTTTTGATGGATTAAGAGGTAGAAAAGGTGTAGGTGGGGGAGCTATGCTTGTTTCACCTCAATGCATTAAATATTATTCATCTTTTATATTTTAGTTTTCATGTTCTAACAACATTGCTGAATATGAAGCTTTGATACAAGGATTGCATTGGTCAATCAAGAGAGGTATCAAAAACTTACAAGTCTTTGGTGACAATGAGATGATTGTTAATCAGGTTAAAGGGTAGCATGCTACCAAAAATGATCTGCTCAAGTGTTATAAGAATAGGGTGTGGGACCTCATTGAGGATTTTGAAGGCTTTGGCATCAATTCCATCCCTAGGAAAGAAAACCAAGCTGTTGACAAACTTGCAGCAGTTGGGGTAGCCTTTGATGTTGTTGAAAGTATCAAGAAAGATAAAATATAGCCAAGCATTCATGTGATTATAAGGCCATCAGTGCCAAACAATAATGTAAGTTGGTAAGTGTTTGAAAATGACTAGTAAATCATCAATTTCTTGCAAGAAGAAGCTGAGTTCTCAGCCAAAAATCAGGAAAAGTTAGAACAACAGTATGGTGATCAAGTGGTACAGCTGAGAACCAACAAACTTCCAAAGGGACTTGTCACTTTGGAGTCCATTTTTAATCCTAATGATCAATTTAGGAAGGAGAAGGCAAATATCCAAGTCAAGGGAGAAGATTTAGTGCCCATCTTGGTGGGAGAAGGCAAATCACTTCAAATTGGTAAAGTAACAACCAAACAAGAAAGGTATGAGTTCATGTAACTTTTTCAAAAGTTCCCGATGTATTTTCTTGTAGCTATGAAGACTTGAGAGGTTTCAAATCCAAGATAGCTCAACACACAATTGAATTAGATCTCGAGTGCTAAACCCATCGGGAAAAAACAAAAGGCCGTTAATCCACACATAGAGCCCTTCATGAGGAAGGAATTGAACAAGTTAATAGAGGCAAGTATCATATTTCCCATCAAGAATTCTAGATGGGTTGAAAATTTGGTTCTAGTTAGAAAGAAGAGTGGGGAAATTAGATTGTGTATAGACTTTAGAGATTTGAATAGAGCATCTCTCAAAGATCATTGCCCACTCCCTTCCATGGAGTAGATTTTACAAGTTGTTGCTAGCTATGAGAGGTTTTCATTTCTAGATGGCTATCAGGTATAATAATATCATGGTAAAGGAGGAGGATCAGTTTAAAACAACCTTCACCACCAAATGGGAACTTATGCATATAGAAAAATGCCATTTGGATTGTCCAACACATGATCTACCTTTTAGAGGGAAATGGACATGGCATTCAAGGGACTATTCAACAAAGTATGGTGCTGATATACCTAAATGATATCACTTTATTTTCTAAAAGTGTAGTAGATCATCTCTTTCATTTGAGACAAGTGTTCCAAAGATGTAGAATATTTGAAGTATCCTTGAATCCTAAAAATGTATTTTCCTAGCTCATGAAGGAAAGCTCCTTGGCCACATTGTTTCCAAAGAAGGATTAGACATTGATCTAGAGAGGGTTGAAGCAATAAGAGCTTTGCCATTACTAAGTCATAAGAAGGCCCTTCAAATTTTCGTAGGAAGAATCAATTTTGTTCAAAGGTTTGTGCCAGAATTTGCATCCCTTGTCAAGCCAATAAATATGATGTTGAAGAAAACCATGGCTTTCAAATGGATAGCAGAAGGAAAGGCAAGTTTTGAGGTAATAAAAGAGGCTATCTCATAAGCTCCAACTCTCATTAATCTAGGTTTCTCCAAGGATTTCATCCTTTATGCATTTGGCGGTGGTGATACTATTTTTGTAATTTTAGTATAACAGAACAAAGAAAATAATGAGCAGCCAATTTCCTTATTTATCCAAATCTTGGAGGAATATGAGGTGAGTTATTCCTTCATTGAGAAGCATGTACTTGCAGTGATTAGGATTTTGAAGAAATTTAAACACCTAGTTTCAAACAACAAGGTTTAACTCTTTGGTTTCTCATGTGGGAGTTAAAGACTTCCTCCTCAACAATGACCTAAATGAAAAACATGCAGGGTGGATTACTCATGTCATGGAGTATGACATTGAGATCAAATTCAAAAATCTAGTCTGAGGGAAAGGGTTGTGTGAGTATCTGGTCTTGAGAAAATTAATGGAAACAAGTAATGGGAAGGATGTTGTTTTGGCATTGCAAGAAAACCAAGAATGAAGAAGTGTTCAAGAAAAAAATTGTTGTATGCTCACTCCTTACTTTTGGACCCAAGACATAATGCACTTCTTACAAATAGGCATATGCCTTCCATAGATGAAAAAAACCAAGAGAAGACACTTCATATTGCAAGCTATCCCATATGCACTTGTTGATGGTGTTTTGTTCAAAAAGATATAAATGGAGTGTTGTTGAGATGCATTGGGACAAACCAAATTGATAGAACACTAAAAGAGTTCCATGGCGGATCAACTAGAGATAATTTTTCTCCAAGAGTGATAGCCCTCAAGATCATAAAGTCTGGCTATTATTGGCCAAAGGTATTCAGTGATTGTTATGCATGGATCAAGAGGTGCAAAAATTATGCACTATTCATAGGAAAGGAGAGATTAGCTTCCCTTCCATTACACCCAATTTCAGTTGACCATCCATTCATGTAATGGGGTTTGGACTTCATTAGAATCATTAACCCAAATTCAAGCCAAGGAAACAAGTGGATTCTAATAGCAACAAACTAATTCACCAAATCGACCGAGGTGGTGGTACTTAAAGAAGTAAATGAATCTAGAATTGTAGACTTCTATGAGGGGATAGTAACTAGGTTTGGCATACCTACCACTATAATATCAGATAATTCTTTGGAATTCATAGGATCAAAGGTGACTGAATGGGCTGTTAAAAATGGGATTTATATGAGGACTTAATCAAATTATTACCCTTAAGGTAATGGCCAAGCTGAGTCTACCAACAAGAACTTGTTAAGGATCATTAAGAGGACTCTTGATGAAAATCAGAGGGGTTGGCACACCAAATTAAAATCAGCCTTATGGGCTGATAGGATAACTCCCAATAGATCCATAGGTAATTCTCCATTCAGATTTGTTTATGGAAGAGAATCAATGTTACCCATGTCACTTGAGTTGCCAACGTTGGAGCTCATGAAGCAATTAGAGTTATTAGAGTTTGAACCCATAGAGGTTAGATATGCTGAATTGATGGAGCTCCAATAAATTAGGGATCATGTAGCCCAAGCAATGGAGAAGGACCAAGCCTTGGTCAAGAGAACCTTTGATAGGAAATATAAGGCTAGAACCTTCCAAGTTGGAGATCTAGTGTTGAAATGGGATGTAGACTGAGAAAAGCCAGGATAGCATTCAAAGTTTGATGTCATTTGGAGTGGCCCGTACATGGTCACAAAATGTAAGAACAGTAATGCCTTCCAATTGTCTACATTGGATGGTGAAGAACTACATATTCCAGTTAATGGAATCCATTTAAAAGCATTACTATAAGAGGGGAATTCTCCACCTTGTACATATTAGCTTAGATTTTCATTCCTCTAAGTGCTTGTGCACATTGTTTTTGTAGCTTAGTTTTCCATTTCCCTAAGTGCTTTGGCACAAGCTTGTTGTCCCAAGAATGCATTTTTGCAGGCCATGTTCCAGATCAAGTGTTGTTCTACTCTCACAATCTTCCTTCTTGAAAATTTTCTAATGAATTGAGAGCACCAAGTAGTTATTTTGATGACTCCATGCCCAATGAATTGCTTCAAGAAACTGGTAAGTTCATCTATTAGGAAGATGACCCTACGAGTCACCAAAATTGTTATCCAAAATTAGCCCCTTGCTCATTTTTTGGCTAACTCCCTTTCATTCCTTCCTTCCTTGTGTCTCAATTAATTTTTTTCACTTTTAGGCACTCAAAATTTTCTAGAAATGGTTTCATTGGATAGAGAATCTTCTCATCTTTCCAGAAAGGTAAATTTTTCCTTCTAACTCCTTGTATTTTTCAAGTTATGGCTTGGCAGAGTTTTGGAGGGAAATTTTCCCATGGGAGGTCTGCGAAGTAATCGAGAATGCACCATGTCGGCGGCGGAATGGTTGATTGGTGGGGGTGACTTAGGAAATTTTACCAAGTTTTGGTTGGGTGCACAAAAAATTTTTTTGGCACGAGAAGGCCTGACAAGCTAATAGGAATGTGCCATGTGTCCTTAGGGCCGTCGGAGTTGAGTGGCGGGAGAAATTTGGAAAAAATTTCCAAAGTTGGCACAAATGGAATATCTCAGCCCGAAGGCCTACTAATGAATTAAAACCCACCATGTGTCCTCGAGCATTAGGAGTTGGAGGTACGAAGGAAATTTTCCCTTTTGCCAAAATATGGAAAATAATGCAATGAAACTCTGCTCTTGATGGCCCACACCAATGAAAACATGCCACGTGTCCACGTGGCTAGTGAAAATCTTAAGGTGGGTCCGTAGAAGGAAAAGAACTAGTTCAGGCCCATGCCAATGAAAAGGTGTTAGGTGTCCCATTCGGGGAGATTGTCAAAGTGAAAGGAAAAATTAGAAGCATGCCCTTGCTAGCAAATCAGAGGGTGACACGTGGCATCAGGCCATTGGGCCGGCGGAGAATTTTTGGAAAATTTTCCAAATTCCAAAAAGTTGTAAAATGGTAAAGGGAAGGCCCGCAACTAATCGAGAATATGCCACGTGGCATCAAAGGTTTGGGAAACAGATGTTTTTGGGGAAATTTTTCCAAATTCAAAAAAGGGGAAAATTTTAAACTTTCACCCTCCAAAACCCATTTTTGCCCCATTTTTACTCTAAATCTTCAGAAGGGCATAACTTTTGATCCAGAGCTCAGATTTTCAAAATTTTGGTGTCATTGGAAATTTGGTTAAATTATCTATATGATGGAATCTTAAATTTTTATTTTTATGAATTTTGGTAAGAGAAAAATGGAAAATTCCTCTAGCATGGGAAAGAGAGTAGAACCG
The DNA here is from genome assembly GCA_018340775.1 of Taxus wallichiana var. yunnanensis. Lineage (NCBI taxonomy): Eukaryota > Viridiplantae > Streptophyta > Pinopsida > Cupressales > Taxaceae > Taxus > Taxus wallichiana. The sequence continues at coordinate 510,860,980 of CM031235.1, forward strand.
ACATTTCAACCACCATTTTTAATGAAGTATGGATTCCATTCTCTCCCAAAGCATGGTCAAAAAACATTGGGAATGAAATTTCAAGGGTACCCATGATGTATTGATTATTTTTGTTAGTGGTTGGATGCTTTCCCACGTTTTCTCCTTCACGGGCTTGAACTTTCATTGTTAAAGGCAGATTTAGCTGATTTTGTAAGGGTTGAACATTTTTATGTTTCTGATTCCCTCCTTCACCCTAGAAAGTGATTTTATGGAATATCAAACCTCTTTCAGGATTCGCAACTAGTTTTCTACCTCTCTACTATTGTAATGCATGTATTTTTGAATGGAAATGACAATGCAAGCTTTGTGAATGAGTTTCAATCCTCTTCTTGTGTTGTTTGCTTCATTTCAAATCTTTCATTACATTTTATCAGTTTGTGCATGATGTTTTATTGCATTATTTTAATACTGTGGTCAGTTTTTAGAAGTAAATTTTCACCACTCCTTTGGTGTATCACCTTATTAGTCTTAGTTTTATTTCTTTTTCATCCTCTACCTATGTCCCCTTGGAATTTAGAGTAGGATTTTAAGTTTTAAAACTCTGTAATTTGTAAGCATACATCTAATAAGAGGATTTGAGGAACTAGCCTCTAATCTGAAGATTCTTTTCCCATTTTGCAAGTCCCATACTTTGGGAAAAGACTCAATGTTGTGAAATCACACTAGATGTCAATTATCAAACTAGAAATCGAGAAAACATCCAGGGGGGGTGTGAATCTACACTAACAATAACTAAACCCTAAACCCTTAATTCTAGAATATAAACCTTAAACCCTAAAATCTAAAACCTAAACCATTAGACCTAAATCATAAACCATAAACCCTAAACCTTGATCCCTATACCATAAAACCTAAACCTTGAGCCATAAACCCTAAACCATAATTGCTAAACCCCGAGCCCTAAACCCTAAACCCTTACCCCTAAACCCTAATCCATAAATCCTAAACCCTAAACCCTAAACCTTAAACCATTAACCATAAACCAAAAACTCGAGCCCTTAACTCTAAACCATAAACGGTAAAAAAGAACCTAAAAACCTAAACCCCGAGCCTTAATCCCTAATCCCTTAACCTTAAATCCTAAACTATAAATGCAATAAACCATAAATTTTAAACCATTAGCCCTATACCACAAACCCTAAGCCCTAATCCCTAAACCCTTAATCCTAAACACTAAACTATAAAAACTAAACCTTTAACCCAAAACCCTAATAACTAAACCATTAAAAATAAACCTTAAGCCCTAAATCCTAAACCTTAAACCCTAAAAACTAAATCCTAAACCCTAAACCCTAAACCTTAAGAATTCTCAAATCTAAACCCTAAACTGAAAACCCTAAAACCTTTACCTTGACCCATAAAGCCTAAAGCCTAAACCCCTAGCCCTAAAATATTTACCCTCAATCGTAAACCATAAAGTATCAATACTAAACCCTTAGCCCTAAACCCTAAACCCTTAACCCTAAAAACTAAACCCTAAACCGTAAACACTAAGCCTTAAACCCTAAAAAATAGAACCTATACACTAAATGCTAAACCCTAAACCCTAAACTATAAACCCCTTAAACCATAAACCCTAAAGCCTTAGCCCTAAACCCTTAATCCTAAACTAAGATCCTTAAAACCTATACAATAAATAATAAAACCTAAACCATAAACACTATATCTTAAAACCTAAACACTAAACCATAAAACATTAACTCTAAACCATAAACCCTAAGTCCCTAACCCTCTACCATTAGCAATAAATCCTAAACCCTAAACCCTTAACACTAAACCCTAAAATCTAAGCCCTAAACCCTAAACCCTAAACCCTAAATGCTAAACCCTAAAATGTAAAAAATTAATCCCATAAATACTATACCCTAAACCTTGACCCTAAACCCTAAATATTAAACCCTATATACCTTATAGCCTAAACCATTAGCTCTAAATCCTAAACCATACAATCTAAACAATAAACCCTAAACCCTAAACCATAAACCTTGAGACCTAAACCTAGAATTCAAAACCCGAACCCTAAACACCGAGCCCTAAACCCTAAACATTAAACCCTAAGGAATAAACCATAGAACCAAAAATGTAAACCCTATATCCTTAGCCCCAAAACCTAAACCCTAAGCACTAAATCCTAAACAATAAAACCTAAACCTTGAAAACATAAACCATAAACCCCCTAATCCCTATACCATAAGCCCTAGCCTTAAACCTTAAACCATAAACCATAAACCCTAAACCTTAAACCCTTAACCCTAAAACTTAAACAATTAACCCTAAAAACTAAACCCTAAACCCTAAACCCTAAACCCTAAACTTAAAAACCCTAAATTGTAAACCTTCAATCCTTAGCCCCAAACCCTAAACACTAAGCACTAAATCCTCAACCAATAAGCCTAAACCCTGGAACCATAAACCATAAATCTCCTAATCCCTAAACTTTAAACATTTACCATTAAGTTGTAAACCATAAATTGTAAACCCTAAACCATAAACACTAAACCCTAAATCCTAAATAGTACACCCTAAAACAAAAACCCTAAACCCTAAACCCTAAAACCCTAGTCACTAAACCCTAAACCCTAAACCCTAAACCCTGAATCATGACCCATAAACCCTAAACCCTAGACCCTATATCCTTATCCTTAAACCATAAAACCTAAACCCTAATCCCTAAACCATAATCCCTCAACCCCAAACCTTTATACCTAAACCCTAAACCCTTAGCCCTACAACATAAACCTTAAACCTAAAACCTAAAAATTGAGCCCAAAACCCTAAACACTAAATCCTAAACCATAAGACATAAACCCTAAACTTAAACTAAATCCCTTAAACCATAAACCCTAAACCTTTAGCCCAAATCCATAAACCCTAAACCATAAACCCTTAGCACTAAACCCTAAACCAAAACCCAAAACAATAAACACTACACAGTAAACCATAAAACATAAATCCTTAATCCTAAACCCTAAACCCTAAATCCCCTAAACCATAAAAACTAAACCATTAGGTCTAAACCTTAGACACTCAAAGCTGATCCCCGAACCCTAAACCCTATATAATAAACCCTATACCCTATACTATGATCCCTTAACCCTAAAAGATGACTAATGAGACACAAGACACGAACAAGTAAACATTAAACCCTTAACCCTTAACCCTAATCCCAAAACCCTAAAACCTAAACCCTAAACAACAAGCCCTAAATCCTAAACTGTAAACCCATAACCCTAAACACAAAACCCTAAACCCTAAATCCCAAGTCATAAAAAGTAAACCCTTATCCCTAAATCCTAAACCCTAAACCCTAAACCCCTAAAACATATTCCCTAAAGACTTGGTTGTAAACCATAAAATCATAAATGCCTTAAACCCTAAACACTAAATTCAAAAACTAAACCATCAACCCTAAACCCTAAACACTAAACACAAAACCCTAACTCATAAACCCCCCTACCTTTCTTCGTTAAACCCTAAATCCTAAACCCTAAAAATAAACCCTAAACCCTATACCATTATCCCTAAAACCTAAATCTTAAACAACAATCAGTAAACCCCAAACCCCTACCCCTAAAACCTAATCACTAAACCCTAACCATAAAATATAAAAACTTATCTCCAAACCCTAAACGATGAGAACTAAACACTTATCCCTAAACACTAAACACTAAATCCTTTGCCCAAAAAACTAAACCATAATCCCTAAACACTAAACCCTAAAATGTAAACTATTAGCACTAAAATATATACCCTAAATCCTAAACCTCATCCCTAAACCGTAAACCATAAACCCTAAACCCTAATTGTTAAACCCTTATCCCTAAACCATAAACCATAAACCCTTATCCCTAAACCCTAAACCCTAAACCTTAAACCCTAGACACTAAACCCTAAACCCTAAACCCTTAATCCTAAAAATTAAACCATAAACCATAAATTAAAAAACCTTAGACCTCAATCATAAACCCTAAATACTAAACCCTAAACAAAAATTCCTTAATCCTAAACTATAAGACTTAAACCCTAAACCATAAACACTAAATTAAACTGAAAATACCCTAAACCCTAAACCATAATCCCTCAACCCTAAAAATTAAATCCTTAACCTTAAACCCTTAGACCCAAGCCATAAACCCTAAGCCATAAACACTAAATCATGAGCCCTAAAGCCTAGAACCTAAACCCTAAACCCTAAACCGTAAATACTAAACCCTTAGACATAAACACTAAACCCTAAACCCTAAACCATAAACCATAATCCCCTCAAACCCTTATCCCTAAACACTAAACCCTAAAACCTAAACCCTTAACACTATCCCTCATCCATAAAACCTAAACACTAAATATTAAACCCTAAACTCGTAAACACTAAATCTTAAACCCTAAACCCTAAACCATAAAAAATTAAACCTAAACCCTTAGCCCTAAACCCTAAACCCTACCATAAACACTAAACACTAAAACCTTAGTCCTTAACCCTCTACCATAAAAAATAAACCCTAAACCCTAAAGCCCGCAAACCCTAAACCCTTAACACTAAACCCTAAAATCTAAGCCATAAATCCTAAATGCTAAATCCCAAACCCTAAACCCTAAACCCTAAAACCTAAAATTTAAACGCTAAACCCTAAACCCTATACCTTATAGCCTAAACGGTTAGTCCTAAATCCTAAACCATAAACTCTAAACCATAAATCTTGAGACCCAAACATAGAATTCAAACACCTAAACCTTGATCCACGAGCCCTACACCTTAAACCTAAACCATGAGGCCTCAACCCTAAACCCTAAGCCATAAACCATAAAACCATAAACCATAAACCCTAAAAATTTTGCCCCAAACCCTAAACCCTTAGCACTAAACCCTAAACCATAAAACCTAAATCTTGAAACCATAAACAATAAACCCCTAATCCCTAAACTTTAAGCCCTTAGACTTAAACATTAAACCCTATACCCGAAACCCTAAACCCTAAACAATAAGCCCTAAGCCCTAAACACAAAAAACCCTAAAATGTAAATCTTAAATACTTAGCCCTGTTATCACCGAATCACAGCACCTGGATGTTGATCAGATTTCTAGTTTGATCACTCTAAGCATCCCAGTGTGATTGGATAACATGGGTACTATCTCCAAGTTGTGGGACTTGCTACTTGAGATAGACCTCCGAGAAAAATTTGGTTCTTGCTCCTAAACTACCTGCCACAATCTACTCTAATGCAGGAGAAACTAGCTATTCTAACCTAAAATTCCAAGGGACCAGAGAGAGAGAATGCATAAAATGAAAGCCTACACTAAAGCGGTGATACACCAGAAAAGAGGGTGTGAGAGTAATCTCCAAATGTGTGAAATACAGAGGCAAAATGCACACTAGAAGAGGTGATGACAGTTCACCATAATCCAGCAAAATGCATTCACAGCAATATTCCAAGCACACACAATAATAATGAATTCCTACAAGAACATAATAAATAGACACAATATACTTGTAGAAGGATCAAAGGGGCAAGAAGAATGCAAGGAAACACAGCAGGGGAAGATATATCCACAAACTGATATTTTATTGCTTCATGATATGCACAGTTCAATCTATTACAAGATAAGGGCCTGGATCACCATGCAAGGAGTCCACTACAAGGGCCTGCAACACACTGGCTTCACAAAGCAATTTTGACAGAGCTTTGTTACCCAAAAACTCTCCCCCTTTCAATGAGCCCAACACTTCATTTTATAGAAAAATGAGAAGGAAAAGAGAAGGGAAAATGGAAATCCCGAAATCTGTCCTTCAACCACCTGTAAGAGGCATTAAATTGAGTGGAATGGGCATACATTACTTGGAAAAGGCTCCCCATACTGTCCCATGTGCTGCAGCAGAGAAGGAATGATGACCATGCCTCTTAATTGCACTCCCAGCTACCAAATAAAACACTGTTCTGAACCCGGCCACGTTTTCTTAAAAAACTCAATCAATTTCTGATCAAATCTGGAATTTATTGATTGCTGTGCATCGGGCTCGGAACCATGATTCCAACGGTACCAATTTTGTGTGATTTTGTTGAGAAATGCAAAAGTTATGGCCTTCTGAGTGTGGGCAGCTGTTTTGGGCCTGGCAGGCGTTTTCTGTCATTTGACGGGAATGAGCATTGACTGACTGGAGCCGAATATGTTTCTTTTATTTAAACATATCTACCCTCATTAAAAATAAGAAATCCAGTTTTTGTGGCGTAGAGGACGTCGTGCTCGTTCCAGAAAGTCAAATTTTATCAAAATCGGAGCTCGGAGTCAAAAGTTATGGCCGTTTGAAGTTCCACGGGTCAAATGTTGACTTTTCTCCTCTGCCTTCGGCCATTTCGGCTTTTCGCGTCCCGCGCGTCCCTTTGTCCCATTTGGTTTTGGTGCTGAAATTTCCCATTTCGGCCGATCCGGTTCGCCGATACATTTTGGCCAGCGTAGCGTCCCATTTACTTTTGGACTGTCTGGGACAAATTCACGATTCGGCGGTTCGCGCCTTTTGTCCGCTTGTCCCATTTGCTTTTGGTATGCAGGACAAATTCGCTTGGTTTGGCCGGTTCACACCTTTTTGTCCCAACTGTCCCGGGACAAAAGTTCTCATTTCCGCTGGTTCGGCCGGTTCGCTCTTTTCTGTCCCAAACGTCCCAGAGGCGACCTTGAGCGGGACTTAGCCAATTTTCACGATTTTTCCTGGATCAACCTATTTGCCTTCTGCAACCCTTTTTTTCACATTTTCTCAGAACTTACTCTCTTCCTCTTGGACAGGGGAGTTAGACAAATATGAGGGGGACCCTAGAAACATGACCTTTCACTCTGAATCAACATAATTGCTTGGGATTAAAGAATTTGATGCATGTTATCAAAATTACCTTGAGGGGTGAATTTTGGATAACAAGCCCCAAACCCTAAAATCGAGCATTAAATCCTAAATAAAAATTCCTTAATCCTAAAGCTGTAAGACTTAAACCCTAAATCTCAAACTATAAATACCTTAAACCCTAAACCATAATCCCTAAACCATAACCCCTCAACCCTAAACATTAAATCCTTAACCTTAAACCCTTAGACCCAAACCATAAACCCTAAGAGATGAACACTAAATCTTGAGCCATAAATCCTAGATCCTAAACCCTAAACCCTAAACCCTAAACCCTAAAACCTAAATACTAAACTCTAAATGCCATAAACCATAAATGTTAAACCATTATCCCTAAACCCTATACCCTAAACCCTAAACAATAAGCCCTAAGCCCTAAACCAAAAAAACTCTAAAATGTAAATCTTAAATCCTTAGCCCCAAACCCTAAAACCTGAGCACTAAATTTTAAACAAAAATTCCTTAATCCTAAATGTAAGACTTAAACCTAAATCTGAAAGCGTAAATACCCTAAACCCTAAACCATAATACCTAAACCATAAACCCTCAACCCTAAACATTAAATCCTTATCCTTAAACCCTTAGACCCAAACCATAAAACCTAAGCCATAAACACTAAATCTTGAGCCCTAAAGCCTAAATCCTAAACCCTAAACCTTAAACCCTAAACCATAAACCCTAAACCCTAAACCCAAAATACTAAACTCTAAATGTAATAAACCATAAATGTTAAACAATTATCCCTAAACCCCAAACCCTAATCCTTAAACCCTAAACCCATAATTCTAAACACTAAACCATAAACTCTAAACCCTTAACCCCAAAACCTAAAAACTAAACCATAAACACTAAACCCTAATCCATAAATCCTAAACCCTAAACCCTAAATCCTAAAGCCTAACTCTGAAACCCTAAAAATCCTAAAATCTAAACCCTAAACAATATAAACTTAACCCGAACCCCTGAATCCTATAACCTAAACCCCTAGCCCTAACCTCTAAACCATAAAATATAAACCCTAAACTACAAATACTAAACCCTTAGACATAAACTCTAAACCCTAAACCCTAAATCATGAACCCCAAAAACTAAACCCTAAACCACCGAGCCTTGACCCTAAAAACTAATCTCTATATAATAAACCCTAAACCATAAAACATAATCCCCTTAAACCCTTAGCCCTAAACCCTAAACCCTAAAACCTAAACCCTTAACCCTATCCCGATCCTAAAACCTAAACACTAAATATTAAACCTTAAACCGTAAACACTAAATCTTAAAACCTAAACACTAAACCATAAATATTTAAACCTAAACACTTAGCCCTAAACCCTAAACCCTACCATAAACCCTAAACACTAAACCCTTAGTCCTTAACCCTCTACAATAAAAAATAAACCCTAAACCCTAAAGCCCATAAACCATAAACCCTTAACACTAAACCCTAAAATCTCAGCCATAAATCCAAAACCCTAAATTCCAAACCCTAAAAACTAAACCCTAACCCTAAAACCTAAAACCTAAATATTAAACCCTAAACTATAAATCATAAACCCCATGAATACTAAACCCTAAACCCGATACCTATACCTTATAGCCTAAACCATTAGCCCTAAATCCTAAACCATAAACTCTAAACCATAAACCCTAAAAACTAAACCATAAAGCTTGAGACCTAAACATAGAATTCAAACAACTAAACCTTGATCCCCGAGCCCTAAACCTTAAACCCTATACCCTAAACCCTAAACCCTAAGCCCTTAACCCTAAACCACGAGCCCTTAACCCTAAAAAATAATCTCTATACAATAAACCCTAAACCATAAAACATAATCCCTTAAACCCTTAGCCCTAAACCCTAAACCCTAAAACCTAAACCCTTAACCCTATCCGATCCTAAAACCTAAACACTAAATATTAAACCTTAAACCGTAAACAATAAATCTTAAAACCTAAACACTAAACCATAAATATTTAAACCTAAACCCTTAGCCCTAAACCCTAAACCCTACCATAAACCCTAAACACTAAACCCTTAGTCCTTAACCCTCTACAATAAAAAATAAACCCTAATCCCTATTGCCCGCAAACCATAAACCCTTAACACTAAACCCTAAAATCTAAGCCATAAATCTGAAACCCTAAATTCCAAACCCTAAAAACTAAACCCTAAACTCTAAACCCTAAAACCTAAAAATTAAACCCTAAACTATAAACCATAAACCCCATAAATACTAAACCCTAAACCCGATACCTATACCTTATAGCCTAAACCATTAGCCCTAAATCCTAAACCATAAACTCTAAACCATAAATCCTAAAAACTAAACCATAAAGCTTGAGACCTAAACATAGAATTCAAACAACTAAACCTTGATCCCCGAGCCCTAAACCTTAAACCCTATACCCTAAACCCTAAACCCCGAGCCCTCGACCCTAAACCCTAAGCCATAAACCATAACACCCTAAACTGTAAACCATAAATCCTTTGCCCCAAACCCTAAACCCTTAACACTAAACCCTAAACCATAAAACCTAAATCCCAAAACCATAAACCATAAACCCCTAATCACTAAATTGTAAGCCCTTAGACTTAAACATTAAACCCTATACCCTAAACCCTAAACCCTAAACCATAAGCCCTAAGCCATAAACCAAAAACCCTAAAATGTAAATCTTAAATCCTTAGCCCCAAACCTAAAACCTGAGCACTAAATCCTAAACCATAAAACCTAAACAATAAAACCATAAACCATAAACCCCTAATTCCTAATCTAAAAACACTCAAGATTATTAAACACTATACCCTAAACCCTAAACCATAATCCATAAACCCTAAACCCTAAACCCTAAACCTTAAACCATAAACCCTAAACCCTAAACCATGAGCCATAAACCCTAAACCCTACACCCTATATCTTTATCCCTAAACCATAAAACCTTAACCCTAACCCCTAAACCATAATCCTTCAACCATAAAACTTTATACCTAAACCTTATACCTTTAGCACTACAACCTAAGCGTTAAACCCTTAAACCTAAAACTTGAGTCCCAAACCCTAAACACTAAATCCTATACCCTAAAACATAAACCCTAAACCCTAAACCATGATCCTTGAGATTTAAACCCTAAAACCTAAACTCTAAACCTAAACCCTAAACACTAAACACTAAACCCTAAACACTAAACAATAAACCCTAAATGTTAAACCCTAAACCCTTAGCCCTCAACTACAAGTCCTTAACCATAAAGGGTAAACCATACACACTATACCTTATACCCTAATTCCTAAACCATAAAACATAAACCCTAAAACTTAAACCTTAAACCCTAAACCCTAAATCCTAAACCCTAAATCCTAAACTTTAAACCTAAACCGTAAACCCTAAGCCCTAAGCCCTAAGAGTTAAAATCTAAAAACTAAAACCTTACCCCTAAATCCTAAATCCCAAACCTTAAAACCTAAACCCTAATACATAAACACTAAACCCTAAACTATGAGCCTTTAGATTTAAACCCTAAACCCAATACACTATACCCTATACCCTTAAACCAAATCCTTAAACCCTATACACTATACCCTATACCTTGAGTCCTAAAAGATGAACTCTAAAAACTAAAACCTTAGCCCTAAATCCTAAAACCTAAAATGTAAAACCCTTAAACCATAAAGCATAAAGATTTATCCCTAAACCCCAATCCCTAATCCCTAAACCCTAAAAGCGAGCACTAAACCCTAAACCAAAACCATAAACCATAAAAATAAACACTAAAAATTAAACCCTAAACCCTAAATCCTAAATCCTAAACCCTAAACATTAAACCCTAAATCCTCTAAACCATAAAAACTAAACCATTAGATCTAAACCTTAGACACTAAAAGCTATACCCTTAAACCCTATACACTAAACCCTATACCCTATACTATAATCCTGAAATACCTAAAAGTTGAGCAATGATACCTAAGCCTTGAACACTAAACACTAAACCATAAACCCTTAACCTAAGTAGTAAACCCTAAATCCTAAACCCTTAACAACAAGCCCTAAATCCTAAACCCTAAACCCCTAGCCCTAAAGCAAAAAACCCAAAATCCTAAAGCCTAAGTCGTAAACCCTAAACCCTTATCCCTAAACCTTAAACCATAAACCCCCTAAAACTAATTCCCTAAAGCCTTGTCTATAAACCATAAAACCATAAATGCCTTAAACCCTAAACACTAAATACTAAAAAATAAACCTAAACCCTAAACACTAAACACTAAACACTAAGCCCTAAATCATAAACCTGACCTTTAGTGTTAAACCCTAAATCCTAAACCATAAACCATAAAACTTAAACCCTAAACCCTAAACCTTGAGACCTAAACCCTATACCATGATCCCTAAAACCTAAATCTTAAAACATAATTTGTAAACCCTAAACCCCTAGCCCTAAACCCTAATCACTAAACTCTAACCATAAACTGTAAAACCTTAGCCCCAAACCCTAAACCATGAGAACTAAACCCTTAGCCCTAAATGCTAAACATTAAACCATGTTCCCTAAAAATAAACCCTAATCGCTAAATTCTAAACCCTAAAATGTAAACTATTTTCCTAAAGCCTAAACACCAAAATGTAAACTATTGGCCGTAAACCCTAAAAACTAAACCCTAAACATTATACCCTCATCTCTAAACCCTAAACCCTAAACCCTAAACGCTAAACCTAATTGTTAAATCCTTAGCCTTAAACCATAAATCATAAACCATTATCCCTGAACCCTAAACCCTAAATCCAAAACATTAAACCCTAAATCCTAAAACTTGAGCCCTAAACCCTAAATCCAATACCATAAAAACTAAACACTAAACCCTTCACCCTGAAATCTAAACCATAAACCCAAAACCCTTAGACCTAAATCATAAACCCTAAACCCAAATCCCTAAAGCCTAAACTATAAGACCTAAACAATAAACCATAAACCATAAATTTGAAGCTGTAAATACCATAAACCCTAAACCCTAAACCATGACCCCTAAACTATAAACCCTCAACCCTGAAAATTAAATCCTTAACCTTAAACCCTTAGACCAAAACCCTAAATACTAAGCCATAAACACTACATATTGAGACCTAAAGCCTTAACCTAAAACCCTAAACCCTAAACCCTAAACCCTAAACCTGAAACCTAAAACCCTAAAACCTAAACCATAAATAATGAGTCCTTAACCCCAAGCACTAAACCATGATTCCTAAACCATAAACCATAGAACATTAACTGGGACCTAAAGTCTAAATCCTAAAACCCTAGCCTTGAAATCTAAACCTTAAACTATAAACACTAAAATGTTAACCCTAAACCCTAAACCTTGAGCCCTAAATACTAAGGCCTAAACACTAAACCCTAAAATCTGATCCTTAAACCATAAACCCTAAACACGATTCCTAAACCCTAAACAATAAACCCCTAAACCCTAATCCCTAAACACTTGAGCACGAAACCCTAAACCCACCTCAGCCCAAACCCTATACCACAGATCCCTAAAAATTTAAACCTAAACCCTTAACCCTTAAACCTAAACCCCTAAACCCGAGCCCTAAACCCTAAAGCCTAAATCCTAAACCCTAAGCCCTAAACTCTCAACCCTAAACCCTATAAGAATAAAACCTATTTCCTAAACCCTAAACCCTTAGCCCTAAATCCTAAATGATAAATCCTTAGCGCTATATCCTAAACCATAATACCTAAAACCTAAACCCCCGATCCCTTAACCCTAAACCTTAAACCCTAAACCCTAAACCCTAAACCCCTAAAACCTAAACTCTAAATCCTCATCCCTAAACCCTAAACCCACGATCCCTAAACCTAAACCATAAAACCTAAACCCTAAATAATAAACCCCTACCTTTAGCCCTAAACCCTAAATCATTAACCCTAAACCCTAAAACCTAAACTCTAAACCCTTATCCCTAAACCTTAAACCCTAAATCCACGAGCCCTAAAACCCTAGCCCTAAATTCTAAACACTAAACCCTTAGCTCTTAACCTCGACCATAAACCCCAAACCATAAACCATTAACCCTTATCCCTAAACCCTAAACCCTAAACTCTAAACCATATCCCTAAACAATAAAACCTAAACCCTAAACATTAAACACTAAAACTTAAACCCTTTGTCGAGCCAAAACCTAAACCCTAAGCCATAAAAACTAAAATTTAAGCCCTAAAGCCTTTACCCTATATCCTAGACCCTAAACTATAAACCCTAAATCCTAAACACTAAACCCTAAATCCAAAAATATAAACCATAAACCACGAGCCCTTAATCCTAAAACCTTAACCTAAAACATTAACCACGAGCCCTAAATCCTAAAGCACGAACCCTTATCACACGAACTCCTAAACCCTAAACTCTAAACCTTAAACCCTTTACCCTAAATTCCTAACCCTAAATGCTAAACCCTAAACCTTGAGCTCTAAACCCTAAGGCATAAATACTAAACCCTAAACACTAAGCCATAAACACTTTGTTATCCAAAATTCATCCCCTAGGGTAATTTGATAACATGCATCAAGAATACTCAAGTCAGGGCAAATAGATTGATTTAAGGTAAAAAATCATGTTTTAGGGTCCCTCGGATTTTTTTTTCTAACTCTCTGTCGAGAAGAAAAGAAAGTTCTAAAAAGGGGTGAAAAAGTTGCAAAAAAACAAGCTTGGGCTAGAAAAATCATGAAAATTGGCTAAGTCCTAGTCTAGGAAGCCTTTGGGGACGGTTGGGACATCGGGGCATGAATCGGTGAAAAGCCTCTACAGGTGGTCTCTGCAGTAGACTGGGACAGTTGGGACAAAGGGACGCGAGGGATGCGGAAAGCCGATTCGGTTGAAGGAGGAAAAATTTGACTAAGCTGTTGTGGAGCATTTGAGACATCTGGTGTAAGGATGCGAAGGACGCAAACCACCGAATCGGGTGAAGCAGAGAACTTTCACCTTTGGGGACAGTCGGACAAAGGGACGCATGGGACGTGGAAAGTCGAAGGAGCCGAGAGCCAATCAAATCACGCCACGTGTCTTTGCCTCAAAGATGGATAGGGAAGCCTGAATCAGGTAGATTAGAGGAATTTGTCCCAAACAGTTCGAGACATCTAGGCAAAAGGGACGCGAGGGACGTGAAAAGGTGGCGGAGGCCCACAGGACAAATTAGGAAATGCCACGTGTCACAAGGGAAAACGTCCAAAATTTCAAAGGGCGAGGTTCGAAGCATTAGCTCGAGCCAATAGAAAGAGGACACGTGTCCTAAGGAGAAGGGGAGTGCAGAGCTCGGGGAGAAATTAGAGAATTTGGCAAAAAATTAAAAGGTAAAGGATGACCTGCGCCCTATCCTCCGACCAGATCATGCCACGTGTCCCCAGTGGCGAGGGCCTTGAGGGAAAAATGGGAAATTTTCCAAAATTACGAAAAGTCAAAACTTTCAAGGAAAACCGTGGGTAAGGGAAGGAGAGAGAATTTCTCATCAATCGGCGCCCGACATGTGTCGTCCGGATGGCGGAGTGCGGGAAAAAATTTCAAAACCAATTTTTGACTGTTTTGTGCCCTAAATATTTAGATCGCCATATCTTTCGATCCAGAGCTCAGATTTGCACGTTCTTTATATCATTAGAAAGCTTATAAAATTCTCTACATGATTAGGTGTCAATCTTGAATTTTGGTTCAGTCTAGAGAGAGAAAGTTAAGAAACAGCTCGACGCGTGTTCATGGCCAGAAGTGACATTTCAGCGACCAAATTTAATACAGAATGGGTCACATTCTCCTCCAATTTGGTCAAAATGGCAGGGTATGGGTTTGTAAGGCCCTCCATGTTGATTTAATACATTTATAGTCAATGAGGAATGGGCTCCCACATTTTGTACATTTTCTCTCTCACTGGGCTCGACCCATACGATGTAAAAAGTGAGATTTGGCTCATTTTCAAAGGGGGAACACTTTTTGGCATAGCAATCTTCTTCTTTCACCTCCAAAGCAAGTGATTGTTGCAAGAATCGGACCTCTTTAAGGATTGTAACAGGTTTTCTACCTCTCCCGAGGTTGTAATGTAGTGGTTTTGACATTAGAAACAATAATGCGAAGCTTTGTGAATGAGTTTTGAGGTCCTTTGTTTGTATTATTTGTTTCATTTCGATCTAAGTTATATATTATCACTGCATGTTTTTGTGTATGTTTTTTTGTTGCAATATTTGATTTGTGTCTATTTGCATGACAAAATGTTTCACCACTCCTTTTGGTGCATCACCATCTTTAGTTAGTTTCAATTTTTACATTTCTATCCCTGTCTCCTTGCAATTTAGAGTAGGATTAGGATCTAAACCTCTGTAGTTGTGTAAATATAGATCTAAATTAGAGGAGTTTGAGGAACCAGCCTCTAATCTAGAGATTCCTCTCTTAGTTTCACAAGTCCCACACTTGGAGAGAGGTTTCCATGTTGTGCAATCACACTGGATGCTAGAGTGATCAACCTAGAAGCTTCATCTCGCATCCCGGGTGTCTTGTGATCCAAACAACAAAACACTTGTCCTTGAACCTAAAGCCTTAACCCTAAAAATAAACCCTAAACCCTAAACACAAAACTCTAAACCTAAAACCCTAAACCCTAAACCCTAATCCCTTAATCCTAAACCCTAAACCATAAACACTAAAACCTAAAACCATAAACATAAACCCTAAATGCCCTAGCCCTAAAATATAAAATCTAAACTACAAACCCTAAACCGTTATCACTAAATACTAAACCCTAAACCCTAAACCCTAAACCTTGAGCACTAAATCCTAATGCCTAAACAATAAACCATAAACTCTAAGCCTTAAACCATAAACCCTAAAAATAATCCCTAAACCATAAAAAATAAATCCCTTAAACTCTAATCCCTAAACACCGATTCTAAAAATCTAAAACCCCAAACCCTAAAGCCAAAAGCCTAAACCCTCTACCTTGATCCCTAAACATGTAAACCTAAACCCTAAACCCTTAAACTTGATCGCTAAACCCAAAATCCTAAACCCTAAACCCCAAGCCCTCAAAACTCAACCCTAAACTTCTAGCCCTAAACCCAAAAATAATAAAACCTAAAGCCTAAGCCGTAAACCGTAAACCCTTTTCCTAAACTCTAAATGATAAACCCTTATCCCTAAATCCTAAAACCTAATGCCTAAACACTAAACATTTAGCCCTAAACCCTTATCCCTAAATGATAAACCCTAAACCTTGAGCCCTAAATTCTAAGGCATAAATACTAAACCATAAACCCCGATCCTTAAACAATAAACCCTAAACCCTAAACAATAAATCCCATAAACTCTAATCCTAAAAATTGAACCTAAAACCCTAAACCCCTTAAACCTTAAAGCCTAAACCCCAAACTCTAAAACCTAAAGCCTAAATCTAAAACCTTAAACCCTCTACCTGAGTCCCTAAACCTTTAAACCTAAGCCCTAAACCCTGAGCCCTCGACCCTAGACCTAAACACCTAGCCCTAAAACCAAAATAATGAAACCTAAATCCTAAACCGTAAATAATAAACCCTTACCCTAAACCTAAATGATAACCCTTATCCTAAATCCTAAACCTAATCCCTAAACCCTAAACCACGAGCCCTAAACCCTAAACCATAAATTCTAAACCCCCTAAATCCTAAAATCAAAATCCTTATCCCTAAGCCTAAAACTAAACTCTAAACCTTAAACCCTAACCCCCCTAAGCCACAAACCCTAAACCTTAATGCCTAAACCATAATACCTAAACCCTAAACCCTAAATAATAAACCCCCTACCTTTAGCCCTAAACCCTAAATCATAAACCCTAAAACTTAAACCCTAAATTTTAAGCCCTAAACCTTGAGCCCTAAAATTATAGCCTTATATCCTAAACACTAAACCATTATACCTCAACCCTAAACCATAAAAAATAAACCATATACCCTAAGCCCTAAACCATAAACCCTAAATCCTGAACTATAAAATCTAAATCCTAAAACCTTAACCACGAGTACCAAAGCTTAAATCTTAAACCCCTAGCCCTAAACATTAAAACCTAAACTATAAACCCTATAAAATTATACCTAAACCTAAATCCCAAACACCCGAGACCTAAATTGTAAACTCTAAAACTTTATCCCTAAATCATAAACTCTACACCCTAAACACTAAACACTAAGCCTGAGGCCTAATCCTGGCCGTAAATTCTAAACCATGTGCAGAACATAAACCCTTAACCTTGAGACCCATACCTAAACCCTAAACCCAAAAAAAAACACCTAAACATTAAATCCAAACCCTAAACCCTAAAATATATACCCTAATCCATAAAACCTAAAACCTAAACCCTAAAACCAAAACTCCAAAGACCCTAAACCCTAAACTATGATTCCTAAATCCTAAACCCTAAACCCCCTATACCATAAACCCTAAAATATTTCCTAAACACTTAATATTAAATTCTATACTTTTATCCCTAAACCCTAAACCCTAATCCCTAAAGCCTCGACCCTAAATCATAAACCTAAAACCTAAAACCTAATCCATAAATCCTAAACCTAAACTCTAAATATTAAACCCTAAAGCGTAAACACTAAATCTTAAGCCCTAAACACTAAGCCGTTAGTGCTTAACCCTCTACCATAAAAAGTAAACCCTAAACCATTAACACTAAACCCTAAAATCTAAGCCATAAATCCTAAACTCTCGATCCTAGACCTAAAAACTAAACTCTAAACCCTAAACCCTAAAACCTAAAAAATTAAACCCTAAAGTCTGTAAACCATAAACCCATAAATACTAAACCTAAACCCTAAATCCTAAACCCTATACCTTATAGCCTAAAGTTGTTAGCCCTAAATCCTAAACCATAAACTCTAAACCATAAACCCTAAAAACTAAACCATAAAACTTGAGACCTAAGCGTAGAATTCAAACACCTAAACTCCACGACCCCACGGCCCTAAACTCTAAACCCCAAACCACAGGCCCTCAGCCCTAAACCACAGAGCCCTCGACCCTAAACCCTAAGCCATAAACCATAATGTCCTAAACCATAAACCCTAAATCCTTTTCCCCAAACACTAAACCCTTAGCACTAAACCTAAACCATAAAAATAAATCCCAAACGATAAACCATAAACCCCTAATCCCTAAACTTTAAGCCCTTAGACTTAAACATTAAACCCTATACCATAAACCCTACACCATAAGCCCTAATCCCTAAACCAAAAAACCCTAAAATGTAAATCTTAAATCCTTAGCCCCAAACCCTAAAACACGAGGCACTAAAACCTAACCAAAAATTCCTTAATCCTAAAAGTGTAAGACTTAAACCCTAAACCATAAACCCTAAATGTGAAGGCTGTAAATACCCACAAACCCTAAACTCTAAAACCTAAACCATAATCCCTAAACCATCATCCCTAAACCATACACCCTCAACCCTAAACATTATATCCTTAACCTTAAACCCTTAGACCCAAACAATAAACCCTAAGCCATAAACAATAAATCTTTAGCCCTAAAGCCTAGATCCTAAACCCTAAACCTTAAACCTTAAACCATAAACCCTAAAACCTAAAACCTAAACCCTAAATACTAAACTCTAAATGCCATAAACCACAAATGTTAAACCATTATCACACAGACCCCAAAACCTAATCCTTAAACCCTGGACCCATAATCCTATAAACTAAACCCTAAACTCTAGGCCCTTAACCCCAAACCCTAAAAACTAAACCATAAACACTAAACCCTAATGCGTAAATCCTAACTAGTAAGCCCTAAGGCCCTAAATCCTAAAGCCTAAAGATAAAATCCTAAAAATCCTAAAATCTAAACCT
This sequence comes from Taxus wallichiana var. yunnanensis, assembly GCA_018340775.1. Lineage (NCBI taxonomy): Eukaryota > Viridiplantae > Streptophyta > Pinopsida > Cupressales > Taxaceae > Taxus > Taxus wallichiana. The sequence goes on from CM031235.1 coordinate 510,879,769, forward strand.
AATCCCTACTGACCTTAACACTGAGGCCTAAATCCTATAACCTAAACCCCTAGCCCTAAACTCTAAACCCTAAACTATAAATACTAAACCCTTAGACATGAATGCTAAACCTTAAACCCTAAACCACAGAACCCCAAAAACTAAACCTAAATCCAGGAGCCTTTAACCTAAAAACTAATCTCTATACTCTAAACCCTAAACCCTAAACCCTAAACCATAATTCCTTAAACCCTTGAGACCTAAACCCTAAACCGTAAATCCTAAACCATTAACCCTATCCACTGAGCCCTATAGCCTAAAAACTAAATATTAAACCCTAAAATATAAACACTAAATCTTAAACCCTAAACCCTAAATAATTAAAAATTAAACCTAAACCCTTAGCCCTAAACCATAAACACTACCATAAACCCTAAACACAAAAACCTTAGTCCTTAACCCTCTAAACCCTTAACAGTAAAAATAAACCCTTAACACTACCCTAAAACTAAACCTTTGCAATACGTAACTGAACGGGAAGTAT
>CM031235.1:510880391-510985261 GCA_018340775.1 Taxus wallichiana var. yunnanensis
GGCTACAAGTTTAGGGTTTAGGTTGTTTAGTGTTTACGGTTTATGGTCTATGGTTTATTGTTTAGGATTTAGGGTTTCAAGCTAAGGGATCAAGGCTCATTTTGTAGTGTTTAGGGTTTATGGTTTAGGGATCATGGTTTAGGGTTTATGGTTTCGGGAAAAGGTTTTAGTTATCAAGGTTTAGAGTTGAGGGTTTATGGTTTAGGTTTAAGGGTTTATGGATAATAGTTTAGGGTTTAGGGATCATATTTTAGGGTTTAGGGTTTAGCATTTAGGGTTTAGGGCTCAAAGTTTAGGGTTTAGGTGAAGCTTAAGGGTTTAGTATTTATGGTTTAGGTTTTCGTGTTTATTGTTAAGGTTTTATAGTTTACGGTTTATATTCTAGTGTTTAGGGTTTAGGATTTAGGGTTTAGGGTATAGGCTTCATTATTTAGGGTTCAAGGTTTAGGATTTATAGTTTATTTTTAGTTCTCATGGTTTCGGGTTTAGGGTCTACTGATTATGGGTTTACGCTTAAGGTTTAGTGTTTATGGTATAGGGTTTAGGTGTTACGGTTTAGGGTTTAGGGATAATGTTATAGGGTATAGGGTATAGGGCATAGGGTATAGGGTATAGGGTATAAGGTTTAGGGTTTATGTTTAGGGTTTAATGTTTATGGCTTGGGGTTTAGGAGCATTTAGGTTTTTTTAGTCTAAGGTTTGGGGTTTAGGGATGATTATTGTTTAGGTTTTAGGTTTAGGCATCATTTTCTAGGGTTTGGGGTTTAGGATATAGGGTTTATGTGTAATGTTTTATGGGTTAGGGTTTAGGGGTTTATGGTTTAGGTTTATGGATTAAGGTTTAGGATTTAGGATCATGGTATAGAGTTTAGGGTTTAGAGTTTAGGTGTCGTGGTTTAGGCTTTAGGATTTAGGGTTTACATTTTAGGTATAAGGGGTTAGTGTTTATGGTATAGGGTTTGGGGTGTATGGTTTAGGGTGTAGGGTTTATCTTTTAGGTTTGATAGTTTAGGTTCAGTGTATAGTGTTTAATGTTTATGATTTAGGGTTTAGGATTTATAGTTTAGGTTTTTGGGATAGGATTTTATAGTTTAGGGTTTAGTGCTAAAGGTTTATGGTTTATGGTTTAGGGATCAAGGTTTAGGGTTTAGGATTTTTGGTTTAGGTTTAGTGTTTGAGATCGGGGTTTAGGTTTACTCTTTTACGGTTTACAGTTTAGGGTTTAGGGATCATGGTTTAGGATTTTTGGTTTAGGGATTAGGGATCAAAGTATAAGTTATAGGGTATAGTGTTTATTGTTTAGGGTGTAGGGTTTAGGGTTTCAAAGGTTTAAAATTTAGGTGGTTTATGATTTAGGGTTTAGGGTTTACTATTTACGGTTTAGGGTATGGGGTTTACGTTTTATTATTTAGGGTTTTTAGTTTAAGGTTTAGGGTTTATGTTTTATGGTTTAAGACTCAGGTATAAGCTATAGGTTTTAGGGTTTAGGGATTTGTTTTCATAGTATATCGTTTAGGTTTATGGTTAAGGATTTGTAGTTTAGGGCTAGGGGTTTAGGGTTCAACGTTTAGGGTTTATGGTTTAGTGTTTAGGGTTTAGGGTTTAGGGTTTATGTCTTAGGGTTTAGGATTTAGTTTTTATGGTTTTTTACTCAATTTTTAGGTTTTAGAGTTTAAGGTTTAGGGTATAGGACTAAGGGTTTAGGGTTTAGCTATAAAGGTTTAGGGTTGAGGGATTAGGGTTTAGGGTTTATGGTTTAGGGATAAGGATATAAGGTGTAGGGTTTAGGTTTATGTCTCATAGTTTAGATTTTAGAGTTTAGGGTTTAGGTTCTAGGAATTAGGGTTTAGGGTTTAGGTTTTAGGAATTAGGGTTTAGTGTTTAGGGTTTAGGGTTTATGTCTCATAGTTTAGGTTTTAGAGTTTAGGGTTTAGGTTCTAGGAATTAGGGTTTAGGGTTTAGGTTTTAGGAATTAGGGTTTAGGGTTTAGGGTTTACATTTTAGGGTTTAATGCTAAGTGTTTATGGTTTAGGGATTAGGGGGTTTATGGTTTATGGTTTGAGGGTTTAGGTTTTATGGTTTAGGTTTTAGTGCTCAGGGTTTAGGGTTTGGGGATAAGGATTTAAGGTTTACATTTATGGGTTTTTAGGTTTAGGTATTAGGGTTTAGGTTTTAGGGCTTAGGGTTTTTAGTGTTTAGGGTTGATGGTTTAGATTTTAGGGTTTATGGTTTAAGGTTTAGGTTTTAGGGTTTACGGTTTAAGGTTTAAAGCTAAGGGCTTACAGTTTAGGGATTAGGGGGTTTAAGGTTTATGGTTTTAGGGTTTAGGTTTTATGGTTTAGGTTTAGTGCTTAGGGTTTAGAGTTTGGGGCTAAGGATTTTGTGTTTATGGTTTATGACTTAGGGCTCGTGGTTTAGGGTTTAGGTTTTCAAATTCTAGGTTTAGGTCTCAAGATTTATGGTTTAGGGTTTACGATTTAGGTTTTAGGTTTAGCTTTTCATGGTTTAGGATGTAGGGCTAATGGTTTAAGCTATAAGGTATAGGGTTTAGGTTTAGGGTTGAGGGATCAGGGTTTAGGGTTTAGTATTTATAGGTTTTATAGTTTACGGTTTAGGGTTTAGCATTTAGGATTCGGGGTTTAGGGATTAAGATATAGGGTTTAGGATTTAGGGCTTGAAGTTTAGGTTTAAGTGTTAAGTTTTTGGGTTTAAGGGATTTAGGTTTTAGTGTTTATGGTAGAGGGTTAAGGACTCATGGTTTAAGGTTTAGGGTTTAGGGTTTAGTGTTTTGGGATAAGGGGTTAGGGTTAATTTTCTAGGGTTGAAGGTTTAAGGTTTAGTATTTAGTGTTTATAGATTAGGGTTTAATATTTAGTATTTAGGTTTTAGGAGTAAGGGTTTAGGTTTTTTGGGTTTAGGGGTAAGGGTTTAAGGTTTAGGGTTTAAGAGGTTTATGGTTTAAAATTTATGGTTTATGGCATTTAAATTTTAGGATTTAGGGTTAATGGTTTAGGGCTCAGGGTTTTGGTTTTTAGGATCAGCTTTTATTGTTGTTTAGGGTTTAGGTTAATGACTTAGGGTTTTGGGTTTATGGTTTATGGTTTAGGGTTTAGGGTTTAAGGTGTAGGGTTTTTGTTTTAGGGTTTAGGGTTTATGGATTAGGGTTTAGGGTTAATACTTTAGGTTTTAGATTTTAGGGTTTAAGATTTAGGTTTTAGGGTTTAGTGATTAGGTTTATTTCTCAAGGTTTAGGGTTTAGGATTTATGACTACGGGTTTAGGCCTTTGGTTTAAGTGGGTTTATGGTTTAGAGTTTTGGGGTTTAGGGTTTAGGTTTTAGGACATAGTATTTCATATTTAGTGTTTAGAGCTAAGTTTTTAATTCTAAGGGTTTAGAGGTAAGGGTTTTATAGTTTAGGGATCAAGGTATAGGTATAAGGTACATGGTTTAGGTTTCACGGTATAGGATTTAGTTTGTTTTTGTTTAGGGTTTAGGATTTATGTTTTATTGTTTAGAATTTAGGGTTTAGGCTTTATGTTTTATTGTTTAGAAATTAGGGTTTCATGTTAAGGGCTCAAGGCTTACTTTATAGTGTTTAGAGTTTATGGTTTAGGGATTACAATTTAGGGTTTAGGTTTAGGGAAAAGGGTTTAGTTATTAAGGTTTAGAGTTAAGGGTTTATGGTTTAGTATTAAGAGTTTATGGATCATAGTTTAGGGTTTAGGGATCATATTTTAGGGTTTAGGGTTTAGCATTTAGGGTTTAGGGCTCATTATTTAGGGTTTAGGTTGAGGCTTAAGTGTTTAGGATTTATGGTTTAGGTTTAGTGTTTATTATTTGGGTTTAATAGTTTACAGGTATATGTTTTAGTGTTTAGGGTTTAGGCTTTAGGTCTATGGCTCAAAGTTCAGGCTTTAGGGTATATGGTTTAGGGTTTAGGATTTATAGTTTATTTTTTAGTTCTCAGGGTTTAGCATTTATTGTCTATAGCTATGGGTTTATAATTTAGGGTTTAGGGTTTATGGTATAGGGTTTAGGTGTTATGGTTTAGGGTTTAGGGCTAACAGTTTAGGGTATAGGGTATAGGGTTTAGGGTTTAGGGCTTTGGGTTTAGGATTTAGCATTTAGGGTGTTTTTAGTCTAAGGTTTAGGGTTTAGGGATGATTAGTGTTTAGTTTTTAGGGTTTAGGCATCAGGGTCTAGGGTTTAGGGTTTAGGTCTAATGTTTTATGGGTTAGGGTTTAGGGGGTTTACGGTTTAGGGTTTACTGATTAAGGTTTAGGATTTAGGGATCATGGTATAGGGTTTAGGGTTTAGAGTTTAGGTGTCAGGGTTTAGGGTTTAGGATTTAGGGTTTAGAGTTTAGGGCTAAGGGGTTAGTGTTTAGGGTTTAGGGGATTTATGGTTTAGGGTTTAAGGTTTATTTTTAAGGTTGATAGTTTAGGGTTCAATGTATAGGGTTTAGGGTTTATTATTTATGGTTTAGGGTTTAGGGTTTATAGTTTAGGGTTTTGGGATAGGATTTTATAGTTTAGGGTTTAGGGATAAAGGTTTATGGTTTATGGTTTATAGTTTAGGTTTTAGGGTTTAGGGTTTAGTGATCATGGTTTAGGTATTTTCGTTTAATGATTAGGGATCAAAGTATAAGTTATAGGGTTTAGTGTTTAGGGTTTATGGTCTAGGGTTTAGGGTTTCAAGTTTTGGGTTTAGGGGTTTACGGTTTACGGTTTAGTGATAAAAGTTTAGAATTTAGTATTAAGGGTTTAGGGTTTAAGGATAAGGTTTTAGGGAAAAGGGTGTAGGTTTTAGGGTGTAGAGTTAAGGGTTTAGGGTTTAGGAATCAAGGTTTAGGATTTAGGCATTAGTGTTTTTAGTTTAGGTTTTGCGATTTAGGGATTAGGGTAAATAGTTTATGGTTTAGGGTTTAGGATTTAATGTTTAGGGGTTTTGTTTTAGTTTTTAGGGTTTAGGTCTCAAGGTTTAGGGTTTTAGGTTTAGTGTGTATTGTTTAGAATTTAGGGTTTAGGGATTAGTGTTATCCAAAATGTTCCCTTGCAAATTGTTTGGCTAAATCCCTTTATTCTTCCCTCCCCTTGTGCCTCAAATCATAATTGTTTGTTTTTTAGGAACTCAAAAATTCTGGAAATGACACCATTGGATAGAGATTTTTCTTAGCTTTCTAGAAAGGTAAATTTTTTTCTCCTAACTCCATGTATTTTTGAAGTTATGGCTCGACAGAGATTTTGTGAGAAATTTTCCTCAAAGGCCTCGTGGCCGATAAGATAATGCCACGTGGCACCTGGATCGGCGGAAGATGGAGGTAAACTTGGAATTTTTACCAAGTGTTCGACAATTTTTCAAAAGGAATTTTCCACCCCGAAAGCCCGTCGGTGAATTGGATGCTGCCACGTGTCCTTAGGCCAAGGAGATGGCAGAGTGCATAGGAAAAATAGAAAATTTTACTAAGTGTTGGTGCCATGGAAAAATCTCCAGGAAAGGCCCATGCCCAATCACATTACGCCATGTGTCCTTAGGCCAAAAGAGTGGCGGAGGGTGGAGGAAAGATTGGAAATTTGGCAGGGCGCAAAAGTTAATTTTTTTCCCCAAGACCCATAGCCAATGAGGACAGGCCACATGTCCCTAGGGTGTGAGCTTCGGCCATCAGAAACATTGGGAATTTTTCCCAAAGGATAGCGCAGAGAGAAATGTTCACCCCAAGGTCTGCAGATCAAATGGGAGCTCGCCACGTGTCCCGGAGATTGGGAATACGGGGAAAAGTTGGGGATTTTCCCAAAGCAAAATCAAGAAAAATTTGAAAGGAAAGGCTCATCCCCCAAAACGCGAGCCAATGGGATCATGCCACGTGTCCAGTGGCGGAAAAAAATGCAAGATAGGCCCACAGGGAAAAATGGTAGGGAAATCCCACATCCAATAGGGTTTTTCCACGTGTCTAAGTTAGAAAGGATGGTCAAAAGTGATGAAGAGATAGAGGAAAAATCCCGCATCCAATCACATCGTGCCACGTGTCCTCAGGCCATCGGCCCGACAGAATTTTTGGAAAATTTTCCAATGGCCAAAACGGTGGAAAATGAAGCGCAAAAAGCTCCTGTGCCAAATCAGCACATGTCACATGGCACCAGGAGTGGCGGAGCATGGGGATTTTTTGGGAAATTTTCCCAAATGCAAAAAGTGGGAAAATTTCAAATTTTTGGCCCGCCAACCCATTTTGGCCCTATTTTGCCCTAAATTTTCAAATGACCATAACTTTCGATCCAGAGCTTGGTTTTTCATGTTCTTTATATCAACGAAAAGATGGTGAAATTATCTACAAGATTCCAGGATAAATTTTGTATTTTGATGGAGTTTAGAGAGAGAAAATTGAAAAAACACCTCTGGCACGTGGTAATCAATAGAAATGACGTTTCAACCACCATTTTTAATGAAGAATGGCTTGCATTCTCTCCCAGCATGGTGAAAAATGTTAGGGAATGGACCTATAAGGATGCCCATGTTGTTTTATTACATTTTGGTTGGTGGTTGGAGATCCTCATGTTTTCCCATGTTTCTCTCTCCTGGGCTCATTTTTGCATTGTAAAAGCCAAATTTGGCTCATTTTTTGAATGGTTGGACTTTTTCATGTATTACAGGCTCCCTTTTCACCTTGAAAAGTGATTTTGTGGAATATCAGACCTCTTCAAAGACTGTAACCTATTTTCTACCTCTCAGATGTTGTAATGCATGTGTTTTTGATATTGGAAATGACAATGCAAGCTCTGTGAATGAGTTTTCAATCCTCTGTTTGTGTTGTTTTGCTTCATTTCTGACCTTTCATTACATTTTATCAATTTGTGCATGATGTTTGTTGCATTTCTATGACCTGTGTCTATTTGTAGAAGTAAATAATGTTCACCATTCCTTTGGTGCATCACCTTATTAGCATTAGTTTTAGTTTTTTGCATTCTCTATCTCTGTCCCCTTGGAATTTAGAGTAGGATCTTGAATTCAAAACCTCTACAACTTGCAAGTAATACACCTGATCAGAGGAGTTGAGGAACCAACCTCTAATCTAGAGATTATTTTCCCATTTTTACAAGTCCCACACTTGGGGAAAAGATTCAATGTTGTGCAATCACACTAGATGTCCAAAGTGTCAAACTAGAAATCTGATCAACATCCAGGGTGATGGTAATTTACATCAATAGTTTTTGCACACCGGTGGGACTCTAGAGGTCTTCATCTTCATTGCAAAAAAAAATTATGTGCATTTGTTGCAAGTTTCTTACTTAAAAGAGCCCTAAATTACACATCCGGTGACTCCAAGGAAGAAGAACCAATTGGTTTAGTAAGTGCAGACCTAGAAACTCATGAGAAGAATCATGACAAGGTCAAGAGTTGGAGAATAAGAGGTTTTATTTGAGTATCTACAGTTATCTCCAAGAAGAAGACAAAGAGGGAGGAGAATTCAAAGGTCTCCATCTCCACCAAACAAAACTCTATCAACTCCTCCACCTGGTAGGCCTTTCATTCAATCAACAAGGGTTCTAAGGCCAATTAGAATGGCACAACACAACCCCTATGTCAATTTCACTGGAAGCAGCCCACTTGCTCTCAATGCACAAAATCCAATCCCAGTTGTAGCATTAAAGAACATTCCATACTTTACTGGAGAGAATCAAACCACTCCTGGTGATCATGTCAAGGATATTGCTAATATTTGTGTAATCCATGAGATTAATGAGATGCAAGTTGTTGTCAAACTACTGGCATCTTCATTCAAAGGGAAATCTTTGTAATGGTTCAAGAGTCTTGCCTCAGGTTCTATTCAAAATTGGAACCAACTATGTATAGCCCTCCATAAGTAGTTTGGAGAAAAGGGAGATAACTTGTCCCTTTTGGAACAGTTGACAACCATCAAGAGAGCTCCCAATGAGCAGCTGACTGAATTCAACTTCAAGTTTCAAATGACTTGGGAGAGAATTCCAGTGGCAGTAAGGCCAACAGAGAAGGTGCTTTTCTATATTACCTTAAAGCTCTAAATTCTGATATTTTTATGTTAATTCAATCCATGGGGGCACAACTATCCCTATTTCTTATAGCTTTTCCATTAGAGCTGAAAATTGTTTGATTCAAGCTAGCAAGCTAGCTCTTAGGCCTCCAATGACATTGTGTCCAAGTTTAGAAAGCCCAAGTACTAGTTAAGTGCCTAATTTAGCACCTCTTCCCACTCCTAGAAATCAAAATTCAAGTGAAGCTTCTACTTCATCTTCTAGTGCCTCAAATTAACTTCAAGAAGTCATGAAGCAATTACAAAATTTAGGTAATGAGCTGGTTACACTCAAGAGGCAGCAAGCCCAAGGTTTTAGACCTTCCTTCTAGCCTCAAGCTCAGCCTAACAGGAAGCCACACCAGCCTTAAAGACCACCCAATCTAGTTGCAAATCAAAATCAAACAAGACCTCCTACCAACAGACCATTTCAGCCCTATAATCTCAATGTTACATCTTCCTCTAAAGCAATAGTGCCAGTGCAAAACAACATAGCTCAAGAGTATGATTGGTGTTTTTGATGTAATGAACCTCACAACCAGTCTATGTGCTTCAACGGTGCCTTAAATCAAGCATTAATGGTGACTACAACTAGTGTGGAGGGTGAAGGAGTCAAGGAAATAACCAACAATAAGAAACATTCCAGCAATAATCAGCTCCAAATGATACCACACTTGTAAACTGGCAGGCAGTGTAAGGATTTTGTGGCATGAATAAAAAAATCCCCAAAGTGTTGTAGCCAACACAAGATCAAAGAGGGTAAATTTGTGTGAAGAACAGCCATTGGCTCCAAGTAATCCACAATATTTTATCACTCCACAAATTATTAGAAAACAAAATGCAGTTCCAAACACACAAGGACTGCCTAAAAAATAGCTCATAGGCCAAATCAGATGCTAGTTGTTGCTACCCATGTGCAAGGAATGAATGTGTAGGAAAAGGGACAGAGAGATGCTTCATCTCCATTCAACATCATTGATCGATGAAGAAGACAAATGCAAACATATCAATGTGGGAATCACTATCCATCCAAGCCAAAGAGATTTGCTACAAGCTGCCATGAAGGACTAGTCAACATCAAACCAAGCAAGTCTAAATGTAAGATAAGGTACTCACAAATGTTGTCCACCCAGAGGGGAATCATGGAGGACAACAAGGTAAAATGTTGAATCCCCTACATTCTATGTTTCATTTATCATTGGAAACCAATTAGTACATAATCGCATGATTGATTCCAGGAAAGTAGTTTCAAGTAATGCCCAAGCAAATAGCTGATCATTGAGACTTCAATATGAAGTCATATCCAAAGGGTAGTGCAATTGGATGGGACAGAAGTAATAATAGTTGGAGTGATAAAAACTTGTTTCTTACTTTGTATGCATGCCCCAACGTTGTTGTTTTACAAGATGTCTCAATAATAGATCTTCCACCACTCTTTACCCTATGTCTTGTCAAGGGATTTCATAGCTAAGATGGAGGGTACTTATCATTGATTGGTCACACATGTTGTTTAGAACAAGATATGGAATCAAGGCCACAATCAGATATGAACCTATTGAAAACTTTCACATTGAGCCTCACACTCCAAGTCAAATCAATACCAATTGTTTAACATTTGATTAAGAAGATTATCCAAGAACTAATGAAGTGACACCAAAGTTGGAAGTATCCCAAATCGACTCTTGATGAATGGGCAAACAAGGTGCATTATTTTGATCCCTATCAAGAAATACAAGAATCTCGAGCTAGGAGTCTATTGCATGCATGAAGAAAATCAGCCTATTCCTAGCATCACCAAGCTAGACCACAAGGATGACAATGAGGTATGGCAGTTGTTTTTTGATGGATCAAGGAGTAGACAAGGTGCAGGAGGGGGAGATATGCTTGTTTCACCTCAAGGAGTTAAGTATTATTCAGCTTTTAGATTTCAGTTTACATGCTCTAATAACACTGCTGAATATGAATCTTTGATACAAGGATTGCATTGGTCAATCAAGAGAGGAATAAAGAACTTGCAAGTCTTTGGTGATAGTGAGTTGATTGTCAACCAAGTTAAGGGGCAACATGTTGTCAAGAATGATCTGCTCAAGTTCTACAAAAACAGGGTGTGGGACCTCATTGAATATTTTGAGGGCTTTGGCATCAAATCCATTCCTAGAAAAGAGAACCAAGCTGCTGACAGGCTTGCAGCAGTTGGAGCAGCCTTTGACATTGTTGAAAGCATCCAAAAGGATAAGGTATAGCCAAACATCCATGTGATTGTAAGGCCTTCGGTGCCAGACAACAATGTAAGTTGGAAAGTATTCAAAAATGATCAACAAATCATCCATTTCTTGCAAGAAGAGGCTGAGTTCTCACCTAAAAATCGAGGAAAAGTTGGAGCAGCAAAGATGGTGACCAAGTGGTACAGCTGAGAACCAACAAACTACCAAAGGGACTTATTACTTTGGAGTCCATTTTCAATCCTAATGATTAGTTTAGGAAGGAGAAAGCAAACATCCAAGTCAAGGGAGAAGATTCAATGTCCATCTCAGTGGAAGAAGGAAAATCACTCCAAGTTGGTAAAGTGACAACTAAGAAAGAAAGGTATGAGTTCATACAGCTTTTCAATAATTCCTTGATGTGTTTGCTTGGAGCTATGAAGATTTTAAAGGTTTCAATCCGGAGTTAGCTCAACACACCATTGAATTAGATCAAGTACTAAACCCATCAGAAAAAACAAAGGCCGGTACCAATCCACACATGGAGCCTCTCATGAGAAAAGAATTGAATAAGTTGATAGAGTCAAGAATCATATTCCCTATTAAGCATTCTAGTTGGGTGGCCAACTTGTTCTAGTTAGAAATAAGAGTGGGGAAATCAGATTGTTTGTTGACTTCGAGAGATTTGAATAGAGCATCTCTCAAGGATCATTATCCACTTCCTTCCATGGAGTAGATTTTACAAGTTGTTTTGGCTCGAGAGGTTTTCATTACTTGATGGCTATTTGGGGTATAATCAGATTATGGTGAAGAAAGAGTATCAGTTCAAGACAGCCTTTACAACCAAATGAGGAATTAATGCATACAAGAAAATGCCATTTGGGCTGTCCAACACTGGAGCTACTTTCCAAAGAGAAATGGAAATGGTGTTCAAGTATTTGATTAACAACATGGTGCTGATATATCTTGATGATATCACTATTTTTCAAAAATGCAAGCAGACCATCTCTTTCATTTGAGACAAGTGTTCCAAAGGTGCGAGAAGATTTGGAGTATCCTTGAATCCTAAAAAGTGTATTTTCTAGCCTATGAAGGAAAACTCCTTGGAAACATTATCTCCAAAGAAGGATTAGAAATTGATCCAGTAAAGAGTCAATCCATAAGAGCGCTACCATTGCCAAGCCACAAGAAGGCCCTTCAAAGTTTCTTGGGGAGGATAAATTTTGTTCGGAGGTTTGTCCCAAATTTTGCAGCCCTAGTCAAGCTTATCACCAAGATGTTAAAGAAAAGCATGGATTTCAAATGGACATCAGAAGGCAAGGAAAGTTTTGAAGAAATAAAAGAAGCCATCTCTTAAGCCCCAACTCTCATTAACTCGTATTTCTCCAAGGATTTCATCTTCTATGCATTTGGGGGTGGTGATACTATTTCTACAATTTTGGTACAGCAGAACAAAGATAACGATGAGTAGCCAATTACTTTCTTTAGCCAAATCTTGGAGGACTATGAGGTGAGATATTCTTTCATTGAGAAGCATGTTCTTGTAGTAATCAAGGGATCCTGAAGAAATACAAGCATCTATTTTCAAACAACAAGGTTCAATTACTAGTTTCTCATGTGGGAGTTAAGGACTTCCTCCTCAACAAAGACCTGAATGAAAAGAGAGCAAGTTGGATTACTCGTGTCATGGAGTATGACATAGATATCAAAGTCACCAAGTTGGTCAGAGGAAAAGGATTGTGTGAGCAGCTGATCTTGAATAAATCCAAGGAAGCATGCAATGAGAAGGAGGTTGTTTTGGCATTGCAAGACAGCCATGAGCAAGGAATCACTCAAGAGGAAAATAATGGTGTCCTCACTCCTTGCTGGACCCAAGACATAATGCACTTCCTAAGCACATGTCTATGCCATCTAGAGATGAACAAGACCAAAAGAAGACACTTCATATTGCAGGCTAGACCATATACCCTTGTTGATGGTGTTTTGTTTAAGAGGGATGTGAATGGAGTGCTATTGAGATGCATTGGTACAAATCAGATTCACATGGTGTTGGAAGAGTTCCATGGTGGATCAGTTAGTGGTCATTTTGCACTGAAAGTGACAGCTCTAAAGATCATGAGGGCTGGCTATTATTGGCCCAAGATTTTCAGTGATTGTTATGCATGGATCAAGAGGTGCAAGAATTGTGCATTCTTCATGGGTAAGGAGAGACTAGTTGCCCTTCCATTGCATCCAATTTCAGTTGACCAGCCATTCATGCAATGGGGTTTGGACTTCATTGGAGTCATTAATCCAAATTCAAGCCAAGGACACAAATGGATTCTAACAACAACAGATTACTTCACCAAGTGGACTAAAGTAGTAGCACTCAAGGAAGTAAATGAATCTAGCATCCTAGACTTCTATGAGGGAATAGTGACCAAATTTGGCATACCTGCTACAATAATATCAGATAATGCATTGGCATTCATTGGGTCTAAGGTAACTAAATGGGCTGTCAAGAATGGGATCTACCTAAGCACTTCATCAAATTATTACCCTCAGGGTAATGGCCAAGCTGAATCTACAAACAAGAACTTGTTAAGGATCATTAGGAGGACTCTTGATGAAAATCAGAGGTCTTGGCATACCAAATTGAAATCAGCCTTATGGGCTGATAGGATAACTCCCAAGAGATCTACAGGTAATTCTCCATTCAAGCTTGTTTATGGAAGAGAGGCAATTTTTCCCATGTCACTTGAGTTGCCAACATTGGAACTCATGAAACAGTTGGAGTTGTTGGAGTTTGGGCCCATGGAGGTTAGATATGTAGAATTGATGGAGCTCCAAGAAATCAGAAATCAGGCATCCCAAGTAATGGAGAAGGATCAAGCTTTGATCAAGAAGACCTTTGATAGGAAGGCCAAGGATAGATCTTTCCAAGTTGGAGATCTAGTGTTAAAATGGGATGTAGACAGAGCAAAACTAGGGAGACATTCAAAATTTGATGCCATTTGGAGTGGCCCATACATGGTCACAAAGTGTAAGGATAGTAATGCTTTCCAATTGTCTTCATTGGATGGTGAAGAATTGTAGATTCCAGTTAATGGAATCCATCTAAAGCATTGCTACTGAAGGAAATTCTCCACCTTGTACATATTAGCTTAGGTTTTCATTCCTCCAAGTGCTTATGGACATTGTTTTGTTGTAGATTAGCTTTGATTTCCCTAAGTGCTTTGCACAAGCTTACTATTCCAAGAAATGTGTTTTACAGGCCTTGCTCCAATCAGATGGTGCTCTACCTTCCATATTCCTCCTTGTAGTGTTCTAATTAGTTGGGGTACTAAGCAAATAATTTGATGACCCCATGCCCAATGGATTGCTTCAGTAACTTGGTAACTTCATCTAGTAGGTAGATGACCCCTCTGAGTCACCAAAATTGTTATCCAAAATGGTCCACTTGCACATTTTGTGGCTAACTCTCTTCATTCTTCCCTCCCTTGTGCCTCAGTCATAATTTTTTTCTTTTCAGGCACTCAAAACTTCTGGAAATGGCACCATTGGATAAAGCTTTTTCTCAGCTTTCCAAAAAGGTAATGTTTTCCTCCTAACTCCATTTTTTTTTAAGTTATGGATCGGAAGAGATATTGTGGGAAATTTTCCCCTGAAAGGCCCGCGGCCAATAAGATAACGCCACATGGCACCAAAGGGACTGGTGGAAGACGGAGGTAAACTTGGAATTTTTACCAAGTGTTCGGCAAGTTTTCAAAAGAAATTTCCACCCAATGGCCCACCGGTGAATTGGATGCTACCACGTGTCCTTAGGCCAAGGAGATGGTGGAGGCAAAATAGAAAATTTGACTAAGTGTTGGTTCCATGGAAAATCTCCAGGAAAGACCCACGCCCAATCACGTAATTTTTGCCCCAAGACCCATAGCCAATGAGGACAGGCCACGTGTCCCTAGGGCGTTGGAGCTTAGATCACGGGAAACATTGAGAATTTTTCCCAAAGGATAACGTAGAGAGAAATGTTCACCCCCAAGGCCCGCATCAAATGGGAGCTTGCCACGTGTCCCAGGATCAGTAGAATGTGAGGAAAAGTTGGGAATTTTTCCTAAAGCAAAATCAAGAAAAATTTCAAAGGAAAGGCTCACCCCCAAAACGTGAGCCAATGGGATCGTGCCACATGTCCAAAGTGGTGGTAAAAAGTGCAAGATAGGAAAATGGCAGGGAAAGCCCGCGTCTAATAGGGTTTTGCCATGTGTCTAAGTCAGAAAGGATGGTCAAAAGTGATGGAGCAGATAGAGAAAAAATCTTGCATCCAATCACATCGTGCCATGTGTCCTCAAGCCATCGGCCCGACAGAGAATTTTTAGAAAATTTTCCAATGCCCAAAATTGTGGAAAATGAAGTGCAGAAGGCCCACACCCAATCAGCACATGCCATGCGGCACCAGGAGTGGTGGAGCATGGGGATTTTTGGGAAATTTTCCAAAATGCAAAAATTTGTAAAATTTCAAAATTTTGGTGCGCCAACCCATTTTGGCCCTACTTTGCCCTAAATTTTCAAACGACCATAACTTTCGATCCAGAGCTCGGTTTTTCATGTTCTTTATATCAACAGAAATCTGGTGAAATTATCTATATGATTATATGCTAAATTTTGTATTTTTATGGATTTTGGAGAGATAAAATTGAAAAACGCCTCTGGCACATGGTAATCAACATAAATGATGTTTCAACCACCATT
This sequence comes from Taxus wallichiana var. yunnanensis, assembly GCA_018340775.1. NCBI lineage: Eukaryota > Viridiplantae > Streptophyta > Pinopsida > Cupressales > Taxaceae > Taxus > Taxus wallichiana. Next base: position 510,895,364 of record CM031235.1, read on the forward strand.
TTTAATGAAGAATGGCTCGCATTCTCTCCCAGCATGGTGAAAAATGTTAGGAATGGACTTGTAAGGATGCCCATCCTATTTTATTACATTTTGGTCGGTGTTTGGAGCTCCTCTCATGTTTTCCCATATTTCTCTCTCCTGGGCTCATTTTTGTACTTGTAAAAGCCAAATTTGGCTCATTTTTGAAGGGTTGGACATTTTTCATGTATTGCAGGCTCCCTTTTCACCTTGAAAAGTGATTTTGTGGAATATCAGACCTCTTCAAATATTGTAACCTATTTTCTACCTCTCAGATGTTGTAATGCATGTGTTTTTGATATTGGAAATGACAATGCAAGCTCTGTGAATGAGTTTTCAATCCTCTGTTTGTGTTGTTTTGCTTCATTTCTAACCTTTCATTACATTTTATCAGTTTTTGCATGATGTTTGTTACATTTCTATGACCTGTCTATTTTCAGAAGTAAATAATGTTCACCATTCCTTTGGTGCATCACCTTATTAGCATTAGTTTCATTTTTTTACATTCTCTATCTCTGTCCCCTTGGAATTTAGAGTAGGATCTTGAATTCAAAACCTTTGCAACTTACAAGTAATACACCTAATCAGAGGAGTTGAGGAACCAACCTCTAATCTGGAGATTCTTTTCCCATTTTTACAAGTCCCACACTTGGGGAAAAGATTTAATGTTGTGTAATCACACTAGATGTCCAAGTGTCAAACTAAAAATCTGATCAACATCAGGGTATTGCTGATTTGCATCAACAATTAGGGTTTAGGGTTTACGGTTTACTATTTAGGGGTAAAGGTTTAGAGTTTACGGTTTAGGTCTTCGGGTTTATGGTTTAGGGTTTAGGACTAGAGTTTTAGGGTTTAAGGCTTAGGGTTTAGGTTTTAGCATTTAGGGCCATGGATTTAGGGTTTAGGGTTTAAATCTTAAAGTTTATGGTTTATGATTTACCTTTAAGGGTTTATGGTTTAAGGTTTATCATTTAGGGGATTATGGTTTAGAGTTTAAGGTTTAGGGTGTTTTTTTGGGTTAGGGTTTAGAGTTTAGGGTATACGGTTTATGGTTTACTATTTAGGGTTTAAGGTTTAGGGTTTAGGGTTTATGGCTCATGGTTTATAGTTTAGGATTTAAGTTTTAGGGCTAAGGGTATAGGGTTTATTATTTAGGGTTTAGATTTTATGGTTAGGGTTTTAAGCTTTATGATTTAACATTCATGGTTATGGTTTATGGGATTTATAGTTTATGGTAAGGGATTTAGGGTTTAGGGTTTAGGGTTTATGGTTTATGGTTTATTGTTTATGGTTTATGGTTTAGGGTTTAGGGTTTAGGCTTTATGGTTTAGGGTTGAGGTATAAGGGTTTAGTGTTTAGGATTTAAGGTTAGGATTTTAGGGCTCAAGGTTTAGGTTTCAGGATTTAGGGTTTCGGGCTAGGGGTTTAGGGTTTAAGTTTTAGCGTTTAGGGTTTAGGGTTTATGGTTTAGGAATTAAGGTTTAGGGTTTAGGGATAAGGCTTTAGATATTAGGTTTTAGCGTATTTAGAGTTTAGGGTTTAGGGATCAGGGATTAGGGTTTAGGGATTAGGGTTTAGGATTTAGGGCTAAGGGTTTATCATTTTGGGTTTAGGGCTAAGGGTTTAGGGTTTAAAGTTTAGGACTTAGGTTTTATTATTATGTTTTTAGTGCTAGGGTTTTAGGGTTTACGGTTGAGGGCTCAAATTTTAGGGTTTAGGATTTAGGATTTAGGGTTTTTTTCTTTAGGTTTTAGGGTTTAGGGGTTTAGGGTTTTATGCTAAGTGTTTAGGGATTATATATTAGGAGATTTATTTTTGTGTTTAGGGTTTAGGGATTACTTGTTTAGGGTTTATGGTTTAAGGCTCGGGGTTTAGGGTTTAGTATTTAGGCCTTATGATTTAGAGCTCAAGGTTTAAGGTTTAGAGTTTATTGTTTAGCATTTAGGGTAAGGGTTTAGGGTTTGCGGTTTAGGTTTTAGAGTTAAGGGCTAGGGGTTTAGGATTTAGGATTTAAGGCTTAGGGTTATGGTTTTATGGTTTAGGGTTTATGGTTTACGGTTTAGGGTTTACGATTAAGGGCTCAAGGTTTAGGGTTTAAGGTTTAGAGTTTAGGGTTTAGGGTTTAGTATTTAAGGTTTAAGGTTTAGGGTCTAGGTTTTAGGGTTAAGGATTTAGGTTTCAAGGTTTAGTGTTTATGGATTAGGGTTTAAGGTTTAGTATTTAGGCCTTAAGATTTAGGGCTCAAGGTTTAGGGTTTAGGGCTTAGGATTTGAAATTTAGGGGAAAGGGTAGTGGGTTTATAGTTTAGGGTTTAGAGTTTAGGGTTTAGGGTTTATGTCTAAGGGTTTCAAATTTAGGGTTTAATGTTTAGGGTTTAGGGTGTATGGTTTAGGGGATATGGTTTAGGGTTTAGGGTTTAGATTTTTGGTTTAGGGTTGAGAGATAAGGGTTTAGTGTTTAGGTTTTATTTATAGTATTTTAGGGCTTAAGGTTTAGGGCTCATGATTTAGGATTTAGAGTTTAGAACTTAGGGTTTAGGGTTTAGAGTTTAGAATTTAGGGTTTAATATTTTGGGTTTAGGGTTCATAATTTAAGGTTTGTGCTAAAGGTAGGGGGTTTATTACTTAGGTTTTATGGTTTATGGTTTAGGATTTAAGGTTTAGGGTTTAGGGATTAGGTTTTAGAGTTTAAGGTTTTAGGTTTAGGGCTAAGGCTTTAGAGTTTAGGTTTTAGGGGTTTTCAGGATTAGGCTTTAGACTTTAGGGTTTATGGTGTAAGGTTTAGTGTTTAGGTCTCTGTGGTTTAGGTTTTAGGTATTAGGGTTTAGGATATAGGGATAAGGGTTTATTGTTTAGGGTTTAGGGCTAAGGCTTTAGGTCTTATGATTTAGGATTTATGTTTTATTATTTTTGGTTTAGGGGTAGGGGTTTAGGGTTTAGGTTTGAGGGCTTGGGGTTTAGGGTTTAGGATTTAGGTTTTGCTCGCTCGTGTTTAAGGGTTTAGGTTTTAGATTTTAGGATTTAGGTATAAAGGTTTAGGGATCAAGGTATAGGGTTTAGGGTTTAGGATTTAGGGTTTACAGCATTTAGGGTTTTAGGATCTTTGTTTAGGGATAAGGGTTTAGGGGTTTTATAATTTAGGGTTTATGGATTAGTGTTTAGGGTTGCTGGTTTAAGGCTCAAAGTTTAGGGTTTATTGTTTAACACTCGAGTTTAGGGTTTTGTATTTAGGCCTTAGGATTTAGGGCTCAAGGTTTAGGTTTTAGGGTTTAGAGTTTAGGGGTAAGGGTTTAGGGTTTATAGTTTAGGGTTTAGATTTCAGGGCTAGGGGTTTAGACTTTAGGCTTTAGGCCTTAGGGTTAATGGTATAGTGTTTAGAGTTTAGGGTTTAGAGTTTAGGATTAAGGGCTCATTGTTTAAGGTTTAGGGTTTAGAGTTTAGGGTTTAAGGTTTAGGGTTTAGGGTTTAGGTTTAAGGCTTTAGGGATCAAGATTTAGTGTTTATGGCTTACGGTTTATGGTTTGGGTCTAATGGTTTAAGGTTAAGTATTTAATTTTTAGGGTTGAGGGTTTATGGTTTAGGGGTAATGGATTAGGGTTTAGGGTTTAGGGTTTAGGGTTTATGGTATTTACTGTTTCAGATTTAGGTTTTATGGTTTACGGTTTACATCTTACGGTTTATGATTTAGGGATTTGGGTTCAGGGTTTAGTGTTTAGGGTTTATGGTTTAGGTCTAAGGGTTTTGGGTTTATTGTTTATGGTTTAGGTTTTAGGGTGAAGGGTTTAGGGTTTAGTGTTTAGGGTTTATATTTTAGGGTTTATGGCTTAGGTTTTAGGATTTAGAGTTGAAGGTTTTGGATTTAGGGTTTAGGGTTTAGGGATAAGGGCTTATGGTTTAGTGTTTAGGGCCTATTTTTAGTAATTAGGGTTTAGGGTTTAGGGTTTATAGTTTAGGGTTTAGGGATGAGGGTATAATCTTTAGGGTTTAGGGTTTGGGGTTTACGGCTTATGTTTTAGGGTTTAGGGAACAATTTTTAGTGTTTATATTTTATTGATAAGGGTTTAGTTGTCATGGTTTAGGGTTTGGGGCTAAGGTTTTATAGTTTACGGTTAGGGTTTAGGGCTAGGTGTTTAGGGTTTACAGATCATGGTTTAAGATTTAGGTTTTAGGGATCATGGTATATGGTTTAGGCCTCGAGTTTAGGGTTTAGAGTTTAAGTTTTATGGCTTAGGGTTTAGGTTTTATAGTTTAGCACTAATTGAAGGGGGTTTATGATATAGGGTTTAGTGTTTAGTGTTTAGGATTTAGGGTTTATTTTTTAGCATTTAGTTTTTAGGGTTTAAGGCGTTTAATATTTTATAGTTTACGGGAAAGGATTTAGGGAATAGGTTTTAGATGGTTTAGGGTTTAGGATTTAGGGATTGTTGTTTAGGGTTTGTGGTTTAGAGAATAGGACTCGAGGTTAAGGGTTTAGGGTTTAGTGTTTAGTGTCCAAGGCTTATGTCTTTGTGTTCAGCCTTTATGGTTTAGGGATTAGGGTTTTTGTTTTATGATTTAAGACTCAAGGTATAGGGTATATGGTATAGGGTTTATGGTTAAGGATTTATAATTTAGGGCTAAGGGTTTAGGGTTTAACGTTGAGGATTTAGGGTTTAGTGTTTAGAGATTAGGGATTAGGGTTTAAATCTCAAGTCTCATGGTTTAGGGTTTATGGTTTATGTCTTAGGGTTTAGGTTTTAGGGTTTAGGATTTAGGGCTAAGGTTGTAGTTTTTAGAATTGAGCTTTTAAGGCTCAGGTCTCGTGGTTCAAGGTTTAGGGTTTATGGTTTAGGGATTAGGGATTAGGGATTAAGTTTTAGGGTTTAGGGTTTAGGGTTTATGTTTTATTGTTTAGGGTTTAGGGTTTATGTTTTAAAGTTTATGACCAAGGCTTTAGGGAATAAGTTTTAGGGGGTTTAGGGTTTAGGATTTAGGGCTTTTCTTTAGGTTTTACGTTTTAGGGTTTAGGGTTTTATCTTTTGGGCTTGAGGTTTAGGGTTTAGGATTTAGGGATTATTGTTTAGGGTTTATGGCACAAGTTTAAGGGTTTAGGGTTTAGTGTTTAGTGTTCAAAACTTAGATCTCAGTGTTCAACTTTTAGGATTTAGGGATTAGGGTTTATGTTTTATGATCTAAGACTCAAGGTATAGGGTATAGGGTTTATAGTTTAGGGATTTTTTTAGGGTATAGGGTTTAGGGTTTATGGTTAAGGATTTAGAATTTAGGGTTAAGGGTTTAGGGTTCAACATTGAGGGTTTAGGATTTAGTGTTTAGGGATTCAAATCTCAAGGCTTATGGTTTAGGGTTTATGGTTTATGTCTTAGGGTTTAGGTTTTAGGGTTTAGGGTTGAGGATTTAGGGCTAAGGTTTAGTTTTTAGAATTCATCTTTTAGGGATTGGGGATCGGGGTTAAGGGTTTAGGGTTTAGGGTTTAGGGATTAGAGTTTAGGGTTTAGGTTTTATGGTTTAGGGTTTATGGTTTAAGGTTTAGGGTTTATGTTTTATGGTTTAGGACTCAGGGTATAAGGTATATGGTTTAGGGGATTTTTTTCAGGGTATAGGGTTAAGTGTTTATGGTTAAGGATTAATAGTTTAGGGCTAATGGTTTAGGGTTCAACATTTAGGGTTTAGGGTTTAGTGCTTAAGGTTTAAGGTTTAGGGTTTATGGTTTAAATCTTAAGGCTCATGGTTTAGGGTTTAGGGTTTATGTCCTTGGGTTTAGGATTTAGTGTTTATGGTTTTGGGATCAAGTTTTAGGTTTTAGGGTTTAAGGTTTAGGGTGTAGGGCTAAGGGTTGAGGGTTTATCTATAAAGGTTTAGGGTTGAGGGATTAGGCTTTGGGTTTTATTGTTTAGGGATAAGAATATAGGGTGTAGGGTTTAGGGTTTATGGCTCATGGTTTAGGGTTTAGAGTCTAAGGGTTTAGGGTTTAGGGTTTAGGGTTTAATGATAAGGGTTTATAGTTGAGGGATTAGGTGTTTATGGTTTAGGTTTTAGTGCTCAATGTTTACAGTTTAGGTCTAAGGATTTAAGGTTTATAGTTTAGGGTTTATAGGTCTAGCTATTAGGGTTTAGGTTTTACGGCTTAGTGTTTAGGGTTTAGTGTTTACGGTTCATGGTTTAGATTTTAGGGATTAGGGTTTAAGTTTTATGCTTTAGGGATAAGGATATAGTGGGGTTTAGGGTTATTTCTCATGGTTTAGGGTTTAGTGTTTAGTGTTTAGGTTTCTTGGTTTATATTTTAGGGTTTAGGGTTTAATGTTTAGGGTTTAGGGTTTATGGTTTAAGGGTTAAGGCTAAGGGCTTGTGGTTTAGAGATTAGGGGGTTTACAGTTTGTGGTTTTAGGGTTTAGGGTTTGGGGCTAATGATTTAGGGTTTATGGTTTAGGTTTTTACGGTTTATGGCTAAGGGTTTAGGGTTTACGGTTTATGTTTCTAAATTTTGGGTTTAGGTCTTAAGGTTTATGGTTTAGGGTTTAGGGTTTATGGTTTAGAGTTTATAGTTTAGGATTTAGGGCTAATGATTTAAGATATAAGGTATAAGGTTTAGGGTTTAGGGTTTATTATTTATTAGGTTTATGGTTTATAGTTTAGGATTTAGGGTTTAGGGTTTAGGGTTTAGGATTTAGGGTTTAGGATTTAGGGCTTGGAGTTTAGGTTTTAGTGTTAAGGGTTTTGGGTTTAGGGGCTTTAGGGTTTAGGGTTTAGTTTTTATGGTAGAGGGTTAATAACTCGGGGTGTAGGGTTTAAGGTTTTGGGTTTTGGGTTTCGAGACTAAGGGGTTAGGCTTAATTTTTTAGGTTTTAGGGTTTAATATTTAGTGTTGGTGTAAATCAGCAGCACCCCTAGATGTTGATCAGATTTCTAGTTTGACACTTTGGACATCTAGTATGATTGCACAACATTGAATCTTTTCCCTAAGTGTGGGACTTGTAAAAATGGAACCCGAGGCAAGACTACTGAACCATTGCAAAGATTTCCCCTTGAATGAAGATGCCAACAGTTTCACAGAAACTTACACATCTCATTAATCTCATGGATTGCACAAATATTAGCAATATCCTTGACATGATCACCAGGAGTGGTCTAATTCTCTCCAGTAAAGTATGGAATGTTCTTCAATGCTGCAACTGGGATTGGATTCTGTGCATTAAGAGCAAGTGGGCTTCTGCTAGTGAAATTGACATAGGGATTGTTTTGTGCCATTCTGATTGGCCTTAGAACCCTTGTGGATTGAATGAAAGGCCTACTAAGTGGAGGAGTTGATAGAGTTCTATTTGGTGGAGATGGAGACCTTTGAATTCTCCTCCCTCTTTTCCTTCTTCTTGGAGATAACTGCAGATACTCAAACAACACCTCTTCTTCTCTAACTCTTGACCTTGTGGTGATTCTTCTCATGAGTTTTCAAGTCTGCACTGCTAAAACCAACTGATTCTTCTTCCTTGGAGTCGCCAGATGTGCAATTTAGGGCTCTTTTAAGCAAGAAACTTACAACAAATGCACATCAATTTTGTTGTAATGAAGATGAAGACCTCTAAGGTCCCACCGGGTGTGCCAAAACTATTGGTGCAAATCAGCAGCACCCCTGGATGTTGATTAGATTTCTAGTTTGACACTTTGGACATCCAGTGTGATTGCACAACATTGAATCTTTTCCCCAAGTGTGGGACTTGTAAAAATGGGAAAATAATCTCCAGGTTAGAGGCTGGTTCCTCAACTCCTCTAATCAGGTGTATTACTTGCAAGTTGCAGAGGTTTTGAATTCAAGATCCTACTCTAAATTCCAAGGGGACAAAGATAGAGAATGTAAAAACTGAAACTAATGCTAATAAGGTGATGCACCAAAGGAGTGGTGAGCATTTTTACTTCTGTAGATTGACACAGATCATAGAAATGCAAAAAAACATCATGCACAAACTGATAAAATGTAATGAAAGGTCAGAAATGAAGCAAACAACACAAACAAAGGATTGGAACTCATTCACAGAGCTTGCATTGTCATTTCCAATATCAAAAACACATGCATTACAACATCTGAGAGGCAAAAAAAACAGGTTACAGTATTTGAAGAGGTCTGATATTCCACAAAATCACTTTCCAAGGTGAAAAGGGAGCCTGTAATGCATGAAAAATGTCCAACCCTCAAAAATGAGCCAAATCTAGCTTTTACAATGCAAAAACTGAGCCTAGGAGAGAGAAACATGGGAAAACATGAGAGAGCTTCAACCACTGACCAAAAATGTAATAAAATAGCATGGGAATCCTTACAGGTCCATCCCTTGACATTTTTCACCATGTTGGGAGAGAATGCGAGCCATTCTTCATTAAAAATGGTGGTTGAAATGTCATTTCTGTTCATTACCATGTGCCCAAGGCGTTTTTCAATTTTATCTCTCCAAAATCCATAAAAATACAAAATTGATCTCATAATATTATATAGAATTTCACCAGATTTCCATTGATATAAAGAACATGAAAAACTGAGCTCTGGATTGAAAGTTATGGCCATTTGAAAATTTAGGGCAAAACAGGCCAAAACGGGTTGGCGGGCCAAAAATTTGAAATTTTCCCACTTTTTGCATTTGGGAAAATTTCCCAAAAATCCCTATGTTCCACTGCTCCCGGTGCCATGTGGCATGTTCTGATTGGATGTGGGCCTTCTGCGCTTCATTTTCCACCGTTTTGGCCATTGGAAAATTTTCCAAAAATTCTCCACTGGTCGATGACCTGAGGATACATGGCAAGATGTGATTCACCGCGGGCATTTCCTCTTAAATTTTTCATTGTTGTTTGACCATTTTCCCTCGTTGGACATGTGGTAGAACCCTATTAGATGTGGGCTTTCTCCCTTCAAATTTTTTGTATTTTGCTTTGGGAAAATTCCTAACTTTTCCCCACGTTCTGCCAGTCCTGGGACACATGGCGGGCTCCCATTAGACGCAGCCCTGGGGCTAACCTCTCTTTTGTGCTTACCTTTGGGAAAATTTCCCAATCTCCCCCGCATTCCACCGGTCTAACCCCCGGGGACATGTGGTGAGCTCTGACAGTCGGCGGGGCGGCGGGCCAAATATTTCTCCTTTCCTCTCACCAAAACACTTCACCAAATTTTTAAATCTTCCTCTGCGGTCCACCGGTCCTGGGACACGTGGCATCATTTGATTCACCTAGGCCTTTTTGGAGATTTTTTACGGTGCCAACACTTAGTCAAATTTTCCATTTTAACTCTGCCCTCTGCCACTCCTTTCCTCTAGAGACATGTGGCACAATGTGACTAGATGCGGGCCTGGCATCAAATTTTTTTTCTTGTATTGACCCTTAGGAATTTTTTCTAATTTCTCCCTGCCTGGACATGTGGTAGCATCCAATTCATTGGTGGGCCTTCGGGGTGAAATATTCCTTTTGAAAACTTGCTGAATCACTTGGTAAAAATTCCAAGTTTACCTCCGCCTCCGCCCTCCAAGGACACGTGGCCTCATCTTATTAGTTGCGGGCCTTTCAGGGGAAAATTTCCCACAAAATCTCTCGCTGTCGAGCCATAACTTCAAAAATACATGGAGTTAGGAGGAAAAATTTACCTTTCTGGAAAGTTGAGAAAAATCTCTATCCAATGGTGCCATTTCCAGAAGGTCTTGAGTGCCTAAAAAGCAAAAATTATGACTGAGGAACAAGAGAGGGGAGAACGAAGGGAGTTAGCCACAAAATGAGTAAGGGGCTCATTTTGGATAACAATTTTGGTGACTTAGAGGGGTCATGTGCCTGCTAGATGAAGTTACCAGTTTCCTGAAATAGTCCATTGGGCATGGAGTCATTAAGTTCTCTGCTTGGTACCCTAACTAATTAGAACATTACATGGAGGAAGATGGAAGGTAGAACACCATCTGATTAGAGCAAGGCCTGTAAAACACATTTCCTGGGACAGCAAGCTTGTGCCAAAGCACTTAGGGAAAGCAAAGCTAATCTACAACAAAAAAATGTGCATAAGCACTTGGAGGAATGAAAACCTAAGCTAATATGTACAAGGTGGAGAATTCCCTTCAGTAGCAATGCTTTAGATGGATTCCATTGACTGGAATCTATAATTCTTCGCCATCTAATGAAGACAATTGGAAAGCATTGTTGTCCTTACACTTTGTGACCATGTATGGGCCACTCCAAATATAATCAAATTTTGAATGCCTCCCGATTTTGCTCTGTCTTCATCCCATTTTAACACTAGATCTCCAACTTGGAAAGATCTATCCTTGGCCTTCCTATCAAAGGTCTTCTTGATCAAAGTTTGATCCTTCTCCATTACTTGGGATGCCTGATATCTAATTTCTTAGAGCTCCATCAATTCTACATATCTAACCTCTATGGGCCCAAACTCCAACAACTTCAACTATTTCATGAGTTCTAATGTTGGTAACTCAAGTGACATGGGTAAAATTACCTCTCTTCCATAAATAATCCTGAATGGAGAATCACCTGTAGATCTCTTGGGAGTTATCCTATCATCCCATAAGGATGATTTCAATTTGGTATGCCAAGACCTCTAATTTTCATCAAGAGTCCTCCTAATGATCCTTAACAAGTTCTTGTTTGTAGATTTAGCTTGGCCATTACCCTGAGGGTAATAATTTGATGAAGTGCTTAGGTATATCCCATTCTTGATAGCCCATTCAGTTACCTTGGACCCAATGAATGCCAATGCATTATCTAATATTATTGTAGTAGGTATGCCAAATCTAGTTGCTATTCCCTCATAGAAGTCTAGGATGCTAGATTCATTTGCTTCTTTGAGTGCTACTACTTCAGTCCACTTGGTGAAGTAATTTGTTCTTTGTCAGAATCCATTTGTGTCCTTGGATTGAATTTGTATTAATGACTCAAATGAAGTCCAAACCCCATTACATGAATGGCTGTCCAAATGAAATTAGATGCAATGGAAGGGAAGCTAGCCTCTCCTTACCCATGAAGAATACACAATTCTTGCACCTCTTTATCCATGCATAACAATCACTTTGAAAATTTAGGCCAATAATAGCTAGCTCTCATGATCTTTAGAGCTAGAACTCTTGGTTCAAAATGACCACCACTGACCCACCATGGAACTCTTCCAACACCTTGTGAATTTAATTCATACCAATGCATCTCAAGCAGCACTCCATTCACATCCCTTTTGAACAAAACATCATCAACAAGGGCATATGGGATAGCCTCGCAATCTAAAGTGTCTTCTTTTGGTCTTGTTCATCTATGGATGGCATAGAACTGTGCTTAGGAAGTGCATTATGTCTTGGGTCCAGCAAGGAGTGAGGACACCATCGTTTTCCTTTTGAGTGCTTCCTTTCTTATGGTTGTCTTGCAACGCCAAAACAACCTCCTTCTCATTGCATGCTTCCTTGTGTTTGTTCAAGACCAACCTGCTCACACAATCCTTTTCCTCGACCAACTTGGTGAATTTTATCTCTATGTCATACTCCATGACACGAGTAATCCAACTTTCTCTCTTTTCATTTAGGTGTTTTTGAGGAGGAAGTCTTTAACTCCCACATGAGAAACCAACAATTGAACCTTGTTGTTTGAAACTAGATGCTTGAATTTCTTCAAGCTCCTGATTACTATAATAACATGCTTCTCAATGAAAGAATATCTCACCTCATAGTCCTCCAAGATTTGGCTGAAGAAAGTAATTGGTTACTCATCATTGTCTTCATTCTGCTGTACCAAAATTGCAAAAATAGTATCATCACCCCCAAATGCATAGAGGATGAAATCCTTGGATAAATCTAGGTTAATGAGGTTTGGGGCTTGAGAGATGGCTTCTTTGATTGCTTCAAAACTTTCCTTGCCTTCTACTATCCATTTTAAATCCATTATTTTCTTTAACATCTTGGTGATAGGCTTGACTAGGGCTGTAAAATTTGGGACAAACCTCCGAACAAAATTTATTCTCCCAAGAAACTTTGAAGGGCCTTCTTATGGCTTGGAAATGGTAGTGCTCTTATGGCTTCAACTCTTTTTGGATCAATTGCTAATCCTTCTTTGGAGACAATGTGGCCAAGGATTTTTCCTTCATGGGCTAGAAAAATACACTTTTTAGGATTCAAGGATACTCCAAATCTTCTACACCTTTAGAACACTTGTCTCAAATGAAAGAGATGGTCTGCTGCATTTTTTGAAAAAATAGTGATATCATCAAGATATATCAGCACCATGTTGTTAATCAAATCTTTGAACACCATGTCCATTGCTCTTTGGAAAGTAGCTCCAGTGTTGGACAACCCAAATGGAATTTTCCTGTATGCATAAGTTCCCCATTTTGTTGTAAAGGTTATCTTGAACTGATCCTCTTCTTTCACCATAATCGATTGTACCCTGAATAAACATCAAGTACTTGAAAACCTCTCGAGATCTGGAAATAACTTGTAAAATATGCTCCATAGAAGGAAGTGGATAATGATCCTTGAGAGATGCTCTATTCAAATCTCTGAAGTCAACACACAATCTGATTTCCCCACTCTTCTTTCTAACTGGAACCAAGTTGGCCACCCAACTAGAATGCTTGATAGGGAATATGATTCTTGACTCTATCAACTTATTCAATTATTTTCTCATGAGAGGCTCCATGTGTGGATTGATTGGCCTTTATTTTTTCCTGATGGGTTTAGTACTTGGATCCAATTCAATGGTGTGTTGAGCTAACTCAAGATTGAAACCTTTCAAATCTTCATAGCTCCAAGAAAACACATCAGGGAATTCTTGACAAAGCTGTATGAACTCATACCTTTCTTGCTCAATTGTCACTTTACCAACTTGGAGTGATTTGTCTTCTTTCACCAAGATGGACTTTGAATCTTCTCCTTGACTTGGATTTTTGGTTTCTCCTTCCTAAACTGATCATTAGGATTGAAAATGGACTCCAAAGTAATAAGTCCCTTTGGTAGTTTATTGGTTCTCGGTTTGTACCACTTGATCACCATCTGCTTTGCTTCAACTTTTCTGACTTTTAGTGAGAACTCAGAATCTTCTTATAAGAAATGGATGATTTGTTGATCATTTTTGAACACTTACCAACTTACATTGTTTTCGGCTTTGAAGGCCTTACAATCAAATGGATGTTTGGCTGTACCTTATCCTTTTGGATGCTTTCAACAACGTTAAAGGTTTCTCCAACTGTTAATCTGTTAGCAACTTGGTTCTCTTTTCTAGGAATGGATTTGATGCCAAATCCTTGAAATATTCAATGAGATCCCACACCTTGTTTTTGTAGCACTTGAGTAGATCATTCTTAATAGCATGCTGCCCCTTAACTTGGTTGACAATTAACTCACTGTCACCAAAGACTTGCAAGTTCTTTATTCTTCTCTTGATTGACCAATGCGATCCTTGTATCAAAGCTTCATATTCAGTAGTGTTATTAGAGCATGTAAACTAAAATCTAAAAGCTGAATAATACGTAACTCCTTGAGGTGAAATAAGCATAGCTCCCCCTCCTACACCTTGTCTACTCCTTGATCCATCAAAAAACAACTACCATACCTCATTGTCATCCTTGTGGTTTGGCTTGGTGATGCTAGGAATAGGCTGATTTTCTTCGTGCATGTAATAGACTCCTATCTCAGATTATTCTATTTCTTGATAAGGATCAAAAGCATGCACCTTGCTTTCCCATTCATCAAGATTCAAATCGGGATGCATCTAACCTTGGTGTCAGCTTCATCGGTGCTTGGATAATCTTCTTGGTCAAACGTTGAACAATTGGTATTGATTTTACTTGGAGTGTGAGGCTCATGTGAAAGTTTGCAATAGGTTAGATTTGATTGTGGCCTTGGTTCCATATCTTGTTTCGAACAACATGTGTGACAATCAATAGATAAGTACCCTCAATATTAGCTATGAAATCCCTTGATAGACATAGGGCAAAGAGTGGTGGAAGATCTATTACTAAGACATCTTGTAAAACAACAATGTTGGGGCATGTATGTAAAGTAAGACTCACATTTTTATCACTCAACTGTTGTTACTACTTGTCCCATCCAATTGCACTACCCCTTTGGATATGAATTCATCTTTGAAGCCCCAACTGATCAGCTATTTTCTTGGGCATTACTGAACTACTTACCCTGGAATCAATCATGCAATTGTGTACTAATTGGTTTCCAATGATAAATGAAACATAGAATGGAGGGGGCTTCAACATTTTACCTTGATATCCTCCATGATTCCCCTCACACTAGGCAGCATTTTTGAGTACCTTCTCTGTATTTGGACTTGCTGATTTGAAGTTGACCAGTCCTTCATGGCATCTTGTAGCAAATCTCTTTGGCCTGGGATGAATAGTGATTCCCACATTGATATGTTTACATTTATCTTCTTCATTTGATCAATGATGTTGAATGGAGATGAAGCATCTCTCTATTTTCCCTTGGCCTGCACATTCATTCCTTACACATGGGCAGCAACAACTGGCATCTGATTTTTCCTAGGAGTTGTTTTAGGTAGTCCTTGCATGTTTGGAACTGCATTTTGTTTGCCAATAATTTGTGGAGTGATAGAAGATTGTGGATTACTTGGAGCCAATGGTTGTTCTTCACCAAAGTTTCTCCTTTTTGACCTTGTGTTGGCTATAACACTTTAGGGGATTATTTGATTCATGCCACAAAAATATTTTCTGTGCCAGTTTACAAGTGTGGTGTCATTTGGAGCTGATTGTTGCTGGAATGTTTCTTATTGTTGGTTATTTCCTTGACTCCCTTCACCCTCCACACTAGTTATAGTCACCATTAATGCTTGATTTAAGGCATCATTGAAACACATAGACTGGTTGTGAGGTACATTACATGGAAGACACCAATCATACTCTTAAGCTATGTTGTTTTGTGTTGGCACTATTACTTTAGAGGCATATGTAACATTGAGATTATAGGGCTAAAATGGTTTGTTGGCGGGAAGGTCTTGTTTGATTTTGATTTGTAACTGGATTGGGTGGTCTTTGAGGTTGGTATGACTACCTGTTAGGCTAAGATTGAGGTAGAAAGAAGGTCTAAAACCTTGGGCTTAATACCTCTTGAGTGTAACCAGCTCATTTCCTAAATTTTACAATTGCATCATGACTTCTTGAAGTTCATTTGAGGCACTAGAAGATGAAGTAGAAGCTTCACTTGAATCCGATTTCTAGGAGTAGGAATAGGAGCTAAACTAGGCACTGACTAGTACTTGGGCTCTCTAAACTTGGAAACAATGGCATTGGAGGCCTAGGAGCTAGTTTTCTAGCTTGAATCAAATAATTTTCAGCTCTAATGGCAATCTTATAAGAAACAGGGATAGTTGTTCCCTCCATGGAAAGAATTAACATAGAAATATCATAATTTAAAGATTTAAGGTAATATAGAAAAGCACCTTCCTTTGCTATTCTTACTTCCACTTGAATTCTCTCCCAAGTCATTTGAAACTTGAAGTTGAAGTCAGTCAACTGCTCGTTAAGATCTCTCTTGATTTGTAGTCAACTGTTCCAAAAGGGACAAGTTATCTCCCTTCTCTCCAAACTGCTCATGGAGGGCTATACATAGTTGGTTCCAATTTTGAATAGAACTTGAGGCAAGACTCCTGAACCATTGCAAAGCTTTCCAGTTGAATGAATATGCTAGCATTTTGACAGCAACTTGCATCTCATTAATCTCATGGATTGCACAAACATTAGTAATATCCTTGACATGATCACTAGGAGTGGTCTGATTCTCTCCAGTAAAGTATGGAATGTTCTTCAATGCTGCAACTAGGATTAGATTCTATGCATTGAGAGCAAGTAGGCTGCTACCAATGAAATTGACATAGGGGTTGTGTTGTGCCATTTTGATTGGCCTTAGAACCCTTGTTCATTGAATGAAAGGCCTACCAGGTGGAGGAGTTGATAGAGTTCTATTTGGTGGAGATGGAGACCTTTGAATTCTCCTCCCTCTTCACCTTCTTCTTGTAGATAACTATAGATACTCAAACAAAACCTCTTCTTCTCCAACTCTTGACCTTGTGGTGATTCTTCTCGTGAGTTTTCAGGTCTGCACTACTAAAATCAACTGATTCTTCTTCCTTGGAGTCACCAGATGTGTAATTTAGGGCTCTTTTAAAAAAGAAACTTACAAAAAATACACATAAATTTTGTGGTAATGAAATTTAAGACCTCTAAGGTCCCACCGAGTGTGACAAAACTATTGGTACAAATCAGCAGCACCCCTAGATGTTGATCAAATTTCTAGTTTGACACTTTGGACATCCAGTGTGATTACACAACATTGAATATTTTCCCCAAGTGTGGGACTTGTAAAAATGGGAAAAGAATCTCCAGGTTAGAGGCTGGTTCCTCAACTTCTCTAATTAGGTGTATTACTTGCAAGTTGTAGATGTTTTAAATTCAAGATCCTACTCTAAATTCCAAGGGGACAGAGATCGAGAATGCAAAAACTGAAACTAATGCTAATAAGGTGATGCACCAAAGGAGTGGTGAGAATTTTTACTTCTAAAGATTGACATAGATCATAGAAATGCAACAAAACATCATGCACAAAACTGATAAAATGTAATGAAAGGTCAGAAATGAAGCAAACAACACAAACAGAGGATTGGAACTCATTCACAGAGCTTGCATTGTCATTTCCAATATCAAAAACACATGCATTACAACATCTGAGAGGTAGAAAACATGTTACAGTCTTGGAAGAGGTCTGATATTCCACAAAATCACTTTCCAAGGTGAAAAAGGAGCCTGCAATGCATGAAAAATGTCCAACCTTTCAAAAATGAGCCAAATCTATCTTTTACAATGCAAAAGCTCGAGCCTATGAGAGAGAAACATGGGAAAACATGAGAGATTCAACCACCAACCAGAAATTCAATAAAACAACATGGGAATCCTTACAAGTCCATCCCACGATATTTTTCACCATCTTTGGGAGAGAATGTGAGCCATTCTTCATTAAAAATGGTGGTTGAAATGTCATTTCTGTTCATTACAATGTGCCTGAGGTGTTTTTCAATTTTATCTCCCAAAATAAATTAAAATACAAAATTTACCTAAGAATCTTATAGAGAATTTAACTAGCTTTCCATTGATATAGAGAACGTAAAAAAATGAGCTCTGGATCAAAAGTTATGGCCATTTAAACATTTAGGGCAAAACAAGGCTAAAACGGGTTGGCGGGCCAAAAATTTGAAATTTTCCCACTTTTTACATTTGGGAAAATTTCCCAAAAATTCCCTCCGCTCCACTACTCCTAGTCCCATGTGGCATGTTCTGATTGGTCACGGGCCTTCTGTGCTTCATTTTCCACCATTTTGGCCATTGGAAAATTTTCCAAAAATCTTTGTCGGGCCGATGACCTGAGGACACGTGGCAAGATGTGATTCACCATGGGCATTTCCTCTTAAATTTTCATCGTTGTTTGACCATTTTCCCTCGTTGGACACGTGGAAGAACCCTATTGGATGCAGGCTTTCTCCCTTCAAATTTTTTCATTTTAGTCCTCGGGACATGTGGCGTGCTCCCAATGGATGTGGGCCTGGGGCTAACCTCTCCTTTTTTCTTTGGCTTTGACCTGTTGGGAAAGGTTTGAAACCTAATCCTACTCTAAAATCCAAGGAGACGAGAGATAGAAAGTGCAAAAATGAAACTAAACTAACAGGTGATACACCAAAGGAGGAGTGGTGAACACTTCTTGTTCTGCGAGATAGACACGAGATCATAAAAATGCAACATAAAACATCATGCACAAGCTGATAAGATGTAATCGAGAAGTGAAATGAAACAAACAACACAAAGCAGAGGTGGCCGATCACAGGGCTGTATTGTCATTTCCTTTATCAAAATCCTTGTATTACAACATCAAAAGGTAGAAAAACTGTTCTGATTTTAGAAGAGGTCTGATACTTGCAAAAATCACTTGTTACAGGTGAAAGAAGAAGCTTGCTATCCAAAGAAATGTTCCCCCCCAGAAATGAGCCAAATCTGGCTTTTACATTGCATGGGTCGAGCCCAGGGGACAGAAAACGTACAAAACATGGGAGCCCATCCCTCCTTGACTGCAGATGCATTAAAATGGCATGGGGGACCTTACAAACCCATACCCTATCATTTTGACCAGATTTTAGGAGAATGCGACCCATTCTGCATTAAATCTGGTCGCTGGAATGTCACTTCTGGCCATGAACACGCGTCAGAGCTGTTTCTCAATTTTCTCTCTCCAGACTACACCAAAACTTGAGATTAACCCTAGAATCATGTAGAGAATTTCATAAGCTTTCCGTTGATATAAAGAACGTGCAAATCCGAGCTCTGGATCGAAAGATATGTCGATCTGAAGATTTAGGGCACAAAACAGGTGAAAATGCGTTTTGAAATTTCTTCCCGCGCTCTGCCACCTGGATGACACGTGGCATGCATTGATTGGTCATGTGATTCTCTCTCCTTCTCTGCTTCGTTGGACACGTGTCCTCCTTTTATTGGCTTGGGTCAGTGCTTGAAACCTCACCCTTTGACTTTTGGACTTTCCTCCTTGTGACACGTGTCATGATTTGGTTGGTCGTGGGTGCCGGCTCTTCGCGCCCTTGGCGTCCATTTGTCCCGAATGTCCCGAGTCTTTGCGTGGGACAAAAACTTCGATCCACCGAAATGGGCTTCCATGTCCCTTTTCTCCTGTGACACGTGGCGTGATCTGATTGGCTTTCGGCTCCTTCGGCTATCCGCGTCCCGCGCGTCCCTTTGTCCCACTTGTCCTTGTGCTGAAGTTTCCCATTTTGGCCGAACCGGCGGTTCGCATCCTTCACATCCATTTGTCCCAAATGTCCCAGTCTTTATGCTGGGAAAATTCTTCGAACCACCGAAATGGCTTCCTTTGCTCTCGGCCGCTTCGCCTTTTCGCGTCCTTTCGCGTCCTCGCGGCCTAGATGTCCCAATTGCTTAGTACGAAAGTTCTCCATTTCGGCCGATCCGGGTGGTTCGCGTCCTCAAGCCCAAATGTCCCAAGCAGTTAGTCGATTTTCTTCTCCTTCGGCCGAACCGGCTTCCGCGTCCCTCGCGTCCGATGGGCCCGATTGTGTCCCGATTGTCTGCTAAAATTTTCCTTTTCGGCCGAACCGGCGGTTCGCGCCCTTCGCGTACATTTGTTCCACTTGTCCCAGTGCTTCGCGGGCCACTGGAGGCGTTTCGGCCGAACCGCGCCTTGGTGTCCCGAATGTCCCAACTGTTCCTAGGACAAGGACTTAGCCGATTTTCACAATTTTTCTGGCCCAAGCTTATTTTATGTAACTTTTTCACATTTTCTCAGAGCTTGCTCTTTTCAACCTGGATAGGAGAGTTAGAAAAATTTCTGAGGGGACCCTAGAAACATGATTTTTGCCTGAATCCATCCATTTTCCTGGGACTCGAGAATTCTGATGTATGTTATCAAATCAACCCTGGGGGTGGATTTGGATAACAATTTGGTGACTCAGCGGGGATACCTGCCTGCTAGGTAGAAGATACCAGTTGCCTGAAGCAGTCCATTGGGCATGGAGTCATCAAATATTACATTTAGAACCTCAGTGACTCGAGAATGTGCAAGGAGGAAGATGGAATGTCTCTGATAAAAAAAGGACTGCAAAACATCTCCATGAACAAGAAAAGTGTGCCAAAGCACTTAGGGAAAACAAAACTAACCTATGTGAAAAAACAATGTGCACAAGCACTTGGAGGAAAGAAAATCTAATCTAATATTTACTGAGAGGTAGTGAACTTCCCTCTAGAAGCGCTTGAGATAGATTCCATTATTTGGAATCTGCGGTTCTTCACCCTCGGTGAGGCTAATTGGAAAGCATTGTTGTTCTTGCACTTTGTGACCACGTATGGGCCACTCAAATGGCATGAATTTTGAATGCCTTCCGGTTTTGCTCTATCCACATCCCATTTCAACACTAGATCTCAACTTGAAAAGATCTATCTTTGGCCTTTCTATGAAAGGTCTTCTTGATCAAAGCTTGATCCTTTTCCATTGCTTGGGATGCGATTTCGATCTCTTGTGAGCTCCATCAACTCTGCATACCTCACCTCCATGGGCTCAAATTCCAGCAACTCCAGCTGCTTCATGAGTTCCAACGTTGGCAACTCAAGTGACATGGGCAAGATTGCCTCTCTTCCATAGACAAGCCTGAATGGAGAGTTACCTGTGGATCTTTTGGGAGTGATCCTATCAGCCCATAAGGCTGATTTCAGCAGTATGCCAAGACCTCGATTCTCATCAAGAGTCCTCTAATGATCCTCAACAAATTCTTGTTTGTAGACTCGGCTGGCCATTACCACGAGGGTAATAGTTCGATGAAGTGCTTAGGTAAATACCGTTCTTGACAGCCCACTCGGTCACCCTAGATCGATGAATGCCGATGCATTATCGGAGATTATTGTAGTAGGTACACCAAATCTGGTTGTTATCCCCTCATAAAAGTCTAAGATCTTAGACTCATTTGCCTCTTTGAGTGCTACTACTTCTGTCCATTTGGTGAAGTAGTCTGTGGCTATCAAAATCCATTTGTGCCCTTGGCTTGAATTGGGATTAATGACTCGATGAAGTCAAACCCCATTGCATGAATGGCTGGTCAATTGAGATTGGATGCGATGGAAGGGCAGCAAGTCTCTCTTTTCCTGTGAAGAATGCACAATTCTTACACCTCTTGATCCATGCATAGCAATCACTGAAGATTTTAGGCCAATAATAACCAGCCTTCATGATTTTTAGAGCTGTCACTCTTGGTGCAAAATGGCCACCAGCTGGTCCACCATGAAACTCTTCCAACACCTTTTGAATCTGACCTGTGCTAATGCATCTCAGCAGCACTCCATTCACATCTCTCTTGAACAAAACTCCATCAACAATGGCATATGGAACAGCCTGCAACCTGAAGTGTCTCCTTTGGGTCTTGTTCATCTCTGGAGGGCATAGGCCTATGCCTAGGAAGTGCATAATATCTTGGGTCCAGCAAGGAGTGGGGGAAGCATTGTCTTCTTCATGATTGCCACTTGGCTCATGGCTGTCCTGGACTGTCAAAATAGTTTCTTCTTTGTTGCATACTTCTTTTTGCTTCCCCAAAACCAGCTGCTCACACAATCCTTTCCCTCTTACCAGCTTGGTGATCTTGATATTAATGTCATATTCCATGACACGGGTGATCCAACCTGCCCTTTTCTCATTCAAATCCTTGTTGAGGAGGAAGTCCTTAACTCCGGCATGTGAGACCAGCAACTGGACCTTGTTGTTTGAGATTAAATGCTTGAATTTTTTCAAGCTTCTGATTACTGCAAGCACATGCTTCTCAATAAAAGAGTACCTCACCTCATAGTCATCTAGGCTCTGGCTGAAAAAGGCAATCGGCTGCTCATCATTATCTTTGTTCTGCTGTACTAGAATGGCAGAAATAGTGTCATCACCTCCAAATGCATAGAGGATGAAATCCTTGGAGAAGTCTAGGTTGATGAGAGTTGGTGCTTGAGAGATAGCTTCTTTGATTGCTTCAAAACTCTCCTTGCCTTCTGCTGTCCACTTAAAAGCCATGCTCTTCTTTAACATTTTGGTGATGGGCTTGACAAGGGCTGCAAAATCTGGGATAAACCTGTGGACAAAATTGATCCTTCCCAAGAAGCTTTGAAGAGCCTTCTTGTGACTTGGCAATGGTAGTGCTCTTATGGCTTCAACCCTCTCTGGATCAATTGCCAGTCCCTCTTTCGAGACAATATGGCCAAGGAGCTTTCCTTCGTGTGCAAGAAAGATGCACTTCTTGGGATTCAAAGACACTCCGAACTTTCTACACCTCTGAAACACTTGCCTGAGGTGAAAGAGATGGTCTGTTGCATTCTTTGAGAAGACAGTGATATCATCAAGATATATCAAAACTATTTTATTGATTAACCCCTTGAATGCCATGTCCATTGCCCTTTGAAAGGTAGCACCAGTGTTGGACAGCCCAAATGGCATCTTCTTGTAAGCATATGTGCCCCATTTAGTTGTGAAGGTTGTCTTGAATTGGTCTTCTCCCTTCACCATAATCTGATTATAGCCTGAGTAGCCATCAAGTAGTGAAAACCTTTCTGAACCAGCCACCACCTGCAATATTTGCTCCATGGAAGGGAGTGGATAATGATCCTTGAGAGAGGCTCTATTCAAATCTCTGAAGTCGACACACAACCTGATCTCTCCATTTTTCTTTCTGACTGGGACTAAGTTGGTGACCCAGCTTGAGTGTTTGATGGGGAAGATGATACTGGCCTCAATAAGCTTGCTTAACTCTTTTCTCATTAGAGGTTCAATATGGGGATTCACTGGCCTTTGCTTTTGCCTGACAGGCTTGGATTCGGATCAGCTCAATAGTATGTTGTGCCAACTCTGGGTTGAAACCTCTCAGATCTTTGTAAGTCCAAGCAAAAACATCTGGGAATTCTTGACAAAGCTGAACAAAATCAGATTTCTCTTGTGAGGTACTTACTTTGCCAATCTGCAATGTTTTGCTTTCTCCCACTAAAATAGGCTCTGAATCTTCACCCTTTACTTGAATGTTCACTTTCTCCTTCCGGAACTGATCATTCGGGTTGAAGATTGACTCCAAGGTTATGAGGCCTTTTGGTAACTTGTTGGTTCTCAGCTGCACCACTTGGTCACCATACTGCTGATGCAGCTTGTCTTGATTCCTGGCAGAGAACTCAGCTTCTTCTTGTAGGAAATTGACAATTTGCTGATCATTCTCGAAGACTTGCCAACTTGTATTGTTATCGGAACAGCTGGTCTCACAACCAATTTGATATGAGGCTGAGATTTCTCACTTTTGATACTTTCCACAACATCAAATGCAGCCCCAATTGCTGCCAGTCTGTCAGCGGCTTCATTCTTCTTCCTGGGTATGGACACGATGTTGAAAGCTTCGAAATCCTCAATGAGGTCCCATACCCTATTCTTGTAGTTCTTCAGCAGGTCATTCTTTGTAGCATGTTGTCCCCTGACTTGATTGACGATCAGCTCACTATCCCCGAACACCTGCAAGTTATTTATGCCCCTTTTCCCAGCCCAATGAAGTCCATGAATCAAGGCCTCATATTCAGCTGTGTTGTTTGAACAAGAAAACTGGAAACAAAAAGCTGAATAATATTTGATGCCTTGAGGTGAAACAAGCATAGCTCCTCCTCCTGCACCTTGCCTACTCCTTGATCCATCGAAAAATAATTTCCATACCTCATTGTCATCCTTATGGTTTGGTTTGGTGATGCTAGGAATAGGCTGGTTTTCTTCATGTATGCAATAGACTCCTAGTTCAGATTCTTCTACTTCTTGGTAGGGATCAAAAGCATGTATCTTGCTTGCCCATTCATCAAGAGTCAAATCTGGAATGCTTCCAACTTTGGTGTCGGCTTCATCTGTGTTTGGATAATCTTCTTGATCAAATGCTGAACAGTTGGCATTGATTTGGCTTGGAGTATGAGGCTCAATATGAAAGTTTGCAATTGGTTCGGATCTGATTGTGACCTTAGTACCATATCTTGTTCTGAACAACATGTGTGACCAATCAGCAGATAAGTAGCCTCTAATTTTGGCTGTGAAATCCCTTGATAAACATAGGGCAAAGAGTGGTGGCAAATCTATCACTGACACATCTTGTAAAATGGTAACGTTGGGGCATGTATGCAAGGTAAGATTCAAACCTTTAATTACTCCCACGGTTTCTACTGTTGTCCCATCCAATTGCACTACCCCTTTAGATATTACTTCATATTGGAGACCCAGCTGATCAGCTATTTGCTTGGGCATCACTGAGCTACTTGCCCCAGAATCAATCATGCAATTGTGTACTAGTTTATCCCCAATGATTAATGAAACATAGAAAGGAGGGGGCTTCAACATTTTACCTTGCTGTCTTCCATGATTTCCTTCAGGCTGGGCAGCATTTGTGAGTACCTTCTCTTGCATTTGGACCTGTTGGTTTGAAGTTGACCAGTCCTTCATGGCAGCTTGTAGCAAATCTCTTTGTCCTGGGATGGATAGGGATTCCCACATTGATATATTGACGTTAGTCTTCTTCATCTGTTCAATGATACTGAATGGGGATGAAGTATCCTTTTGTTGTCCCTTGGTTTGCACATTTACTCCTTGCACGTGGGCAGCAACAGCTGGCATTTGAGTTGGCCTAGGGGCTGTTCTTGGCTGCCCTTGTGTATTTGAAACTGGACTTTGCTTGCCAATCATTTGTGGAGCCGTGGAAGGTTGTGGATTGGCTGGGGCTAATGGCTGTTCTTCACCCAGATTCCTCCTCTTTGACCTTGTGTTGGCTGCTGACACCTTGAGAAAGCTACTTGATTCATGCCACGAAATCTTACGCTTGCCAGTTCACCAATGTGGTGTCATTTGGGGCTGATTGCTTTGTTGGAATGTTTTCGGTTGTTGTTGTTTCCTTGTTACCCTCACCCTCCACACCGAGTAGTTGTCACCATAATGCTTGATTGAGAGCACCATTGAAGCACATGGATTGGTTATGAGGCTCGTTGCATGGAAAGCACCAATCATATTCCTGAGCAATGTTGTTCTGTGTTGGCACTAATGCCTTAGAGGCAGATATGGCATTTGGATTATAGGGCTGGAATGGTCTATTGGCAGGAGGCCTTACTTGGCTTTGATTTTGATTCATATTTTAAATTTGGATTAGGTGGTCTTTGTGGTTGGTATGGGGGCTGCCTATTAGGTTGAGCTTGGGGTTGATAAGAAGGTCTGAAACCTTGGGCTTGTTGTCTTTTGATAGTAACCAGCTCATTTCCCAAATTTTGCAACTGTTTCATGACCTCTTGGAGTTCATTTGAAGCACTAGAGGATGAAGTAGAAGTTTCACTTGAACTTTGATTTCTAGGGGTGGGAACAAGAGCCAAAGTGGGTGCTTGACTAGTGCTTGGATTTTCTAAGTTTGGATACAAGGGCATGGGAGGCCTAGGAGCCAGTTTACCAGCTTGAATAAGACAGTTTTCGGCTCTAATGGCAATGCTATAAGCAGCAGGTAAGGTTGTGCCTCCCATAGATTGAATTAACATAGAAATATCAGAATTCAAAGCTTTAAGGTAATATAGAAAAGCACCTTCTGTTGTTGGCCTGACTGCCACTGGAATCCTATCCCAAGACCTTTGAAATCTGAAGTTGAAGTCAGTCAGCTGCTCGTTGGGGGCTCTCTTGATAGTTGTCAGCTGCTCCAAAAGAGACAAGTTGTCTCCCTTCTCTCCAAATTGCTCATGAAGTGCAATACACAGCTGATTCCAGTTTGTGATAGAACCAGCTCCAAGGCTCCTAAACCATTGCAATGCTTTACCCTTGAATGAAGATGCCAGTAACTTGACAGCCACTTGCATTTCATTGATTTCATGGATTACACAAAGGTTAGCAATATCTTTAACATGATCACTGGAGTAGTCGATTTTCTCCGGTGAAGTAGGGAATGTTCTTCAAGGGCTCTGATAGGAGGCTGGATGTTGTGCATTGAGAGCAAGTGGGCTGCTTACTGTGAAGTTGACGTAGGGGTTGTTTGAGCCATTCGATTGGTCTTAAAACCCTTGTTGGTGAATGAAAGGCTGTCGAGGTGGAGGAGTTGAGAGAGTTCTGTTTGGTGGAGATGGAGACCTTTGAATCCTTCTTCCTCTTTGCCTTCTTCTTGGAGATAACTATAGGTATTCAAACACACTTCTTCTTCTCAACTCTTGACCTTGTGGTGATTCTTCTCATGAGTTTTCGAGGCTGCCTTGCTGAAACCGAGTTGATTCTTTCCCCTTGGAGTCGCACCGGATATGCAAATAATAGCTCTTATAAGCAAGAAAATGCAGCAGCAGATGCATATCAACTTTGCTGCAATAAAAATGAGACCTCTGGTCCCCCCAGTGCATGCCAAAAGCTGTTGTTGCGAGACTCACGGCACCCTGGATGTAGATCAGGCTTCTAGGTTGATCACTCTAGCATCAGTGTGATTGCACAACATGGAAACCTCTCTCAGTGTGGGGACTTGTGGCGAGAGAGGAATCTCAGATTAGAGGCTGGTTCCTCAAACTCCTCTCGATTTAGATCTATATTTTGCAAAACTACGAGAGGTTTGAAACCTAATCCTACTCTAAAATCAAGGAGACAGAGATAGAAAGTGCAAAAATGAAACTAAACTAACAGGTGATACACCAAAGGAGGAGTGGTGAACACTTCTTGTTCTGCAGATAGACACAGATCATAAAAATGCAACATAAAACATCATGCACAAGCTGATAAGATGTAATCAGAGGTCTGAAATGAAACAAACAACACAAACGAGAGAGGTGGCCGATCACAGAGCCTGTATTGTCATTTCCACTGTCAAAATCCTTGTATTACAACATCAAAAAGGTAGAAAACCTGTTACAATTTTAGAAGAGGTCTGATACTTGCAAAAATCACTTGTTACAGGTGAAAGAAGAAGCTTGCTATCCAAAGAAATGTTCCCCCTTAGAAATGAGCCAAATCTGGCTTTTACATTGCATGGGTCGAGCCCAGGGGACAGAAAACGTACAAAACATGGGAGCCCATCCCTCCTTGACTGCAGATGCATTAAAATGGCATGGGGGACCTTACAAACCCATACCCTATCATTTTGACTGGATTTCAGGAGAATGCGACCCATTCTGCATTAAATCTGGTCGCTGGAATGTCACTTCTGGCCATGAACACGCGTCAGATCCGTTTCTCAATTTTCTCTCTCTAGAATACACCAAAACTCGAGATTAACCCTAGAATCATGTAGAGAATTTCATAAGCTTTCCGTTGATATAAAGAACGTGCAAATCGAGCTCTGGATCGAAAGATATGTCGATCTGAAGATTTAGGGCACAAAAGGTGAAAATGCGTTTTGAAATTTCTTCCCGCGCTCTGCCACCTGGATGACACGTGGCATGCATTGATTGGTCGCGTGATTCTCTCTCCTTCTCTGCTTCGTTGGACACGTGTCCTCCTTTTATTGGCTCGGGTCAGTGCTTGAAACCTCACCCTTTGACTTTTGGACTTTCCTCCTTGTGACACGTGTCATGATTTGGTTGGTCCGCGGGTCTGCCGGCTCTTCGCGCCCTTCGCGTCCATTTGTCCCGAATGTCCCAGTGCTGCGTGGGACAAAAACTTCCGATCCACCCGAAATGGGCTTCCATGTCCCTTTTCTACCGGTGACACGTGGCGTGATCTGATTGGCTTTCGGCTCCTCGGCTTTCCGCGTCCCGCGCGTCCCTTTGTCCCACTTGTCCTTGTGCTGAAGTTTCTCGTTTCGGCCGAACCGGCCGGTTCACATCCTTCACGTCCATTTGTCCCAAATGTCCCAGTGCTGTCTGGGACAAATTCTTCGAACCACCGAAATGGCTTCCTTTGCTCTCGGCCGCTTCGCCTTTTCGCGTCCTTCGCGTCCTCGCGGCCCAGATGTCCCAACTGCTTAGTACGAAAGTTCTCCATTTCGGCCGATCCGGGTGGTTCGCGTCCTCAAGGCCCAAATGTCCCGAGCAGTTAGTTGATTTTCTTCTCCTTCGGCCGAACCGGCCTTCCGCGTCCCTCGCGTCCCGACGGCCGATTGTCCCTGTGCTAAAATTTTCCTTTTCGGCCGAACCGGCCGGTTCGCGCCCTTCGCGTACATTTGTTCCACTTGTCCCAGTGCTTCGCGGGCGCCTAGAGGCATTTTCGGCCGAACCGCGCCTTGGTGTCCCGAATGTCCCAACTGTTCCTAGGACAAGGACTTAGCCGATTTTCACAATTTTTCTGGCCCAAGCTTATTTTCTGCAACTTTTTCACATTTTCTCAGAGCTTGCTCTTTTCAACCTGGACAGGAGAGTTAGAAAAATTTCTGAGGGGACCCTAGAAACATGATTTTTGCCCTGAATCCATCCATTTGCCTAGGACTCAAGAATTCTGATGTATGTTATCAAATCTGCCTTTTGGATGGATGGACGAGCTGGCATCAAAAATTTTACTTGTATCGAACCTTAGGATGTTTTTCTAATTTCTCCCCACTTGGACACATGGCAACATCCAATTCATTGGTGGGCCTTCGGGGTGAAATATTCCTTTTGAAAACTTGCCGAATCACTTAGTAAAAATTCCAAGTTTACCTCCACCCTCTGCCCCTCCAAGGACACATGGCCTCATCTTATTACTGCGGGCCTTTCAGGGGAAATTTTCCCACAAAATCTCCACCGAGCCATAACTTCAAAAATACATGGAGTTAGGAGGAAAACTTTACCTTTCTGGAAAGATGAGAAAAATCTCTATCCAATGGTGCCATTTCCAGAAGGTCTTGAGTGCCTGAAAAGAAAAAAATTATGACTGAGGCACAAGAGAGGGAAGAATGAAGGGAGTTAGCCACAAAATGAGCAAGGGGCTCATTTTGGATAAAATTTAGTGTTTATGGTTCGGGGTTTTAATATTTAGTGTTTAGGTTTAGGGTTTTACGGTTTTGGTTTTAGGGCTAAGGGTTTAAGATTTACGGTTTAAGAGGTTTATGGTTTAAAATTTATGGTTTGTAACATTTAAAGTTTAGGATTTAGGGTTAAGGGTTTGGATATTAGGGCTCAGAGTTTAGGTTTTTAGGATTAGGTTTTAGTGTTTAGGGTTTAGGGTTAACGGCTCATGTTTTTGGGTTTACGGTTTATGGTTTAGGTTTTAGGGTTTAGGGATTATGATTTAGGGGTAAGGGTTTAGGCTTTAGTGTTTAGGGCTCATGGTTTAGCATTTAGGGTTTAGGGTTTAGGGCTCAAGGTTTATGTTTTAGGGTTTAGGGCTCAAGGTTTAGGGTTTATGGTTTATGGTTTATGATTAATGGTTTAGGTTTTAGATTTTAGTGTTTAAGATTTAGGTTTTAGACTTTAGTGATTAGGGTTTAGGATTTATGACTATGGGTTTAGCCTTTAGGGTTAAGTGGGTTTATGGTTTAGAGTTTTTGGGTTTAGGGTTTAGGTTTAGGATTTATGGTTTAGGGTTTAGGACTTAGCATTAAGGATTTAGGGTTTAGAGCTAAGGTTTTAGTGATAAGGGTTTAGAGGTAAGGGTTTTAGGGTTTAGGGATCAAGGTATAGGGTATAAGGTTTAGGGTTTAGGTTTCACAAGTATAGGGTTTAGGGTTTAGTTTTTATGGCTACAAGTTTAGGGTTTAGGTTGTTTAGTGTTTAGGGTTTAGGGTCTATCGTTCATTATTTAGGGTTTAGGGTTTCAAGTTGAGGGCTCAAGGCTCATTTTTAGTGTTTAGGGTTTAGGATTTAGGGATCATGGTTTAGGGTTTAGAGTTTAGGGAGAAGGGTTTAGTTATGAAGGTTTAGAGTTGAAGGTTTATGGTTTAGGTCTAAGGGTTGAGGGATCATATTTTAGGGTTTAGGGTTTAGCATTTAGGGTTTAGGGCTCACATTTTAGGGTTTAGGGTTGAGGCTTAAGGGTTTAGGATTTATGGTTTAGGTTTTAGTGTTTATTGTTTAGGGTTTATAATTTATAGTTTATGTTTTAGTGTTTAGGGTTTAAGCTTTAGGGTTTATGGCTAAGAGTTTAGGGTTTATGGTTTAGGGTATTGGGTATAGGGTCCAATTTTTAGGGTTTAGGGTTTAGGATTTACATTTTATTTTTAGTTCTCGGGGTTTAGGGTTTAGGTTTCATAGCTACGGGTTTACATTTTAGGATTTATGGTATAGGGTTTAGGGTTTAGGGTTTAGGGTTTAGGGTGTATGGTTTAGGGGGTTTATGATTTATTTTTTAATTTTTAGGATCTATGATTTAGGGCTCAGTGTTTAGGGTTTAGGGTTTAGGGCTTAGGGCTTATGGTTTTGGAGTTAAGTCTCAAGGTTGATAGTTTATAGGTTTAGAATTTAGGGATTAGGGATTATGGTTTATGGTGTAGGGTTTAGGGCTCATGGTTTAGTGTTTACGACTTAGAGTTTATGGTTTAGGGTTTAGGGTTTAGGTTCAAGGGTTTAGGAATAGGGGTATAAGATTTAGGGTTTATGTCTCTTCGTTTAGGGATTATGGGGTTTATGGTTTATTTTTGTGTTTTATGCTTTAAGGTTTAGGGTTTAGGGCTTATGGTTTAGGGGTTAGTGTTTAGGGTGTAGGGTTAAAGGTTTAATGTTGAGGTATAAGGGTGAGGTTTATGGTTTAGGGGTTTATGATTTAGGGTTTACGGTTTAGGGTCTAGTGTTTCATATTTTGGGATAAGGGCTCTATGATTATGGTTTAGGGTTTAGTATTTAGGGTTTAGGGTTTAGGGTTTAGGGTTTACATATATGGTTTAAGGCTTAGGGTTTAGGGTTTGGGGTTTCAGGATAATGGTTTACAATTTAAGGTTTATGGCATTTAGATTTTAGTTTTTAGGGTTTAAGGCTCGGTGTTTAGGTTTTCGGAGTTCAAGTTTTTGTGTTTAGGGTTTAGGGTTAAGGGCTATGGGGTTTGGATTTATGGTTTTGGGTTTTTGGTTTTTGGTTTTGGGTTTATGGTTGAGGAGTATGGTATAGGGTTTAGGGGTAAGGGTATAGGGTATAGGGTTTAGAGTTTAGGGCTTAGGGTTTAGGTTTTAGGGTTTAGGGTTTAGGGATCAATATTTAGGGTTTATGGTTTATGGTTTAGGGATAATGGTTTACATTTTATTATTTATGTTTTTAAGGTTTAGTTTTAGGGTTAAGGGTTAAGGGTTTAGGTTTTAGGATTTATGGAAATGGGTTTAGGGTTTAGGATTAAGTGGGTTTATGGTTTAGAGTGTTTTGGTTTAGGTTTTAGGCTTTAGGGTTTAACATTTAGGGTTTAGAGTATATGGTTTAGGGTTTAGATTTTAGGGATCAGGTTTTAGTATTTATGGTTTGGAGCTAAGGTTTTAAAGGTAAGAATTTTAGGGTTTAGGGTTTAGGTTTCGGGATCTAGGTTATAGTATTTAGTTTTTATGACTATGGGTTTAGGGTTTAGATTTCAGGAGGTTTAGGGTTTAGGATTTGGGGTTTAGGTTTTAGGGTTTAGGTTTTAGGTTTTAGGGTTTATGTTTTAGGGTCTATGGTTTAGGGTTGAGGTTTAGCATTTTAAGTTAAGGGCTCAAGTCTTCGTGTTTAGTGTTTAGCATTTAGGGCTCAAGGTTTTCGGGTTTAGGGTTTAGTGTTTAGGGTTTAGGGTTTAGGTTTTAGATTTAAGGGTTTAGGTATCATGGTTTATGTTTTAGGGTTTACAACTAGGTTTTTATGATTTAGGGTTTAAATTTTTAGGTATAGGTTATAGGGTGTATGGTTTAAGGGGGTTCTGATTTAATGTTTAATTTTTAAGGTTTATGATTTAGGGATCAATGTTTAGGGTTTAGGGTTTAGGTTTTAGGTTTAAGTTTTTAGTGTATAGGATTTAAGGTTTAGGGTTTAGGGTTTATGGTTTAGGTTTTAGGTTTTAGGTATTTATGTTTAGGATTTAAGTCTTAGGTTTGATGGTTTATGGGTTTAGGATTTAGGGTTTAGGGATAAGGATGGGTTTTTGGGTTTATGGGTTTTATGATTTAGGTTTTAGAGTTTTGGGATAAGTTCTAGGTTTAGTATTTATGTTTTATGGTTTTGGGTTTAGTATTTATATTTTAGAGTTTAGGGCTAAGGTTTTAGGGTTTAGGTTTTGTGATTTATGGCTAGGGTTTTAGGGTTTAGAGTATAGGGCTCAGGATTTAGGGTTGAGGGTTTAGGATTTAGGGTTTTGGACTAAGGTTTTATTTTTAGGTGTTAGGGATTATTGTTTTAGGGTAAAGGGTTTAGGGTTTAGGGCTTAGTGTTTACTATTTAGGGTTTTGAGTTTAGGGTTTAGGACTCATATTTTAGAGTTTAGGACTAAGAGTTTAGTTATTAGGATGTTCAAGGTTTAGGGTTTAGGGTTTAAGGATTAGAGTTTAGGGTTTTAGGGTTTAGGATTTAGGGTTAAGGGTTTAAGGTTTAGGAATAAGGGTTTATGGTTTAGGGTTTAGGGCTAAGTGTTTAGGGTTTATGATTTAGGCTTTAGGATTTTTTGATTTACGGTTTAGTATTTAGTTATCGGTGTTTAGGGTTTAGGATTTAGGGTTTAGTGATTAGGGTTAATGGTTTAGTTTTAAGGGTTTAGGGTTTATGTTTTAGTGTTTAGGGATCAGGGTTTAGGGTTTGAGTTTTAGGATTTAGGGTTTAGGGTTTAGGAGGTTTCTTGTTAATTTTTTTATCATTTAGGATTTAAAGTTTAGTGTTTAGTGTTTAGGGTTTATGTTTTAGGGTTAGGATTTATTGCTTAGGGTTTACGGTTTAGGGCTCGGGATTTAAGGTTTAGGGATTAGGGTTTATGGTTCAGGGTTTAGGGTTTATTGTTTAGTGCTCAAGGTTTAGGTTTTTAGGGTTTTAGGTTTAGGTCTAAGGGTTTAGGTTTTAGGTTTTAGGGATTATTGTTAAGGTTTTAGGGTATATGGCTCAGGTAATATTGTTTAGGGCTTATCATTTAGGGTTTAGGGACAAGGTATAGGCTATAGGGTTTAGGGATCAAAGTATAGGTTATAAGATTTATCATGTAAGGTTTAAAGTTTAGGGTTTATGGTTTAATTTTTATTGTTTATGACTTAGGGTATAGTGTATAGGGTATATGGTTTAGGATTTAGGGATTTGGTTTTAGGTTTTAGGGTTTAGGTTTTACACTTTAGGGCTAAGGGATTAGGGTTCAACTTTAAGGGTTGAGGGTTTAGTGTTTAGGGTTTAGGGTTTAAATCTCAAGTCTCATGGTTTAGGGTTTAGATTTTATGTCTTAGGGATTATGATTTAGTTTTTAGGGTTTAGGGCTCAAGGTTTAGGGTTCATGGTTTAAGTTTTAGAGTTTAGTGCTAAGGGTTTAGGGTTTAGGTATAAAGGTTTAGGGTTGAGGATTAGGGTTTAGGGATTAGGTTTTAGGTTTTATGGTTTAGGGATAAGGATATAGGGTATAGGTTTTAGGGTTATTGTTCATGGTTTATGGTTTAGGGTTTAGTGTTTAGTGTTTAGGTTTTACGGGTTTAGTTTTACGGTTTAACTTTAATGTTTAGGGTTTAGGGTTTCTGATTAAGGTTTAAGGCTAAGGGATTATGGTTTAGGGATTAGGAGTTTAGGATTTATGATTTAAGGGTTTATGTTTTAGGGTTTAGGGTTGAGTGCTCAGGGTTTAGGGTTTGGGGCTAAGGATTTAGGGTTTATGGTTTAGGGGTTTATGGTTTAAGGATTATAGTTTAGGGTTTAGTGCTCGGGGTTTAGGGTTTAGGTTTTGAGTTATGGGTTCAAGTCTCAAATTTTATGGTTTAGGGTTTATGGTTTATGGTTTAGGATATAGGGATAATAGTTTAAGCTATAAGGTATAGGGTTTAGGGTTTATTGTTTAGGGTTTAGGGCTCGGGGTTTAGGGTTTAGTATCAAAGGGTTTAGGGTTTTGGGTTTTGGGTTTTGGGTTTTGGGTTTTGGGATTAATATTTAGGCTTTAGGATTTAGTGCTTAGAGTTTAGGGTTTATTTCTTAGGGTTTAGGATTTACGGGGTTTAGGGTTTAAGGTTTAGTGTTTTTGAGTAGAGGGTTAAGGACTCAAGGTTTAGGGTTTAGGGTTTAGGGTTTTGGACTAAGGATTTAGGGTTAATATTTTAGGGTTTATGGTTTAGGGTTTAAGATTTAGTATTTACTATTTAGGGTTTAGTATTAGTGTTTAGAGTTTAGGGCTCGGGGTTTAGGGTTAATGGTTTAGGTTTTAGAGTTTAGGGTTTAGGGCTAAAGGTTTGGTTTAGGGTTTAAGAGGTTTAGGGTTTTGGGTATAGGGTTTAGTGTTTAGGGTTTATGGCTTAGTATTTAGGTTTTGGGTTTAATGTTTAGGGATTATTTTTGGGGCTGAGGTTTAGGGTTTATGTTTTAGGGGGTAAGGGTTTAGTGTTTACGGTTTAGGGTTTTAAATTTAAGGGTTTATATTTTAGGGCTAGGGGTTTATGATTTAGGCCTTAGGGCTCACGGATTAAGGTTTTAGGGTTTAGGATTTATGTTTAAGGATTTTTAGGGTATAGGGTATAGGGTTTAGGCTTTAGGCTTTAGGGTTTAGTATATAGGTCTTAGGGTTTAGTGTTTATGGTTTAATTTTTAGGGTTTATAGTTAAGGGTTTAACATTTAGGGTTTAGTATTTAGGGTTAAGGGTTTAGGGTTCAGCGTTTAGGGGTTCGGGCTTAATATTTTGGGTTTAGGGTTAATGGTATAGTTTTTAGGGATTATGGAATTTGGAGTTTAGGTTTTAGGGTTAAGGGTTTAGGGTTTAGGGCTCGGGGTTTAGGTTTTCAAGTTTAGTGTTTAGGGTTTAGGGTTAAGGGTTCGGGATTTTTGTTTATGGTTTATGTTTTATGGTTTAGGGTTTAGGGGTAAGGGTATAGGGTTTAGGTTTAATGGTTTAGGTTTGAGGCTTGGGGTTTAACATTTTGGGTGTAGGGTTTAAGGATCGGGGTTTAGTTTTTAGGGTTTAGGGATCAAGTTTTAGAGTTTATTGTTTAGGTTTTAGGGCTAATGGTTTAGGTTTTAGATTTTATGGTTTAAGGTTTAGGGTTTATGGTTAAGGGTTTAGGGTTTAGAGTTTATTTGTCAGGGTTTAGGATTTAATGTTATGGGTTTAGGGTTTAGGGTTAAGTGGTTTTATGGTTTAGAGTTTTGTGGTTTATTCTTTAGGGTTTAGGTTATAGGATTTAAGTTTTAGAGTTTAGGGTTTAGGTTTTAGGGCTCAAAGTTTAGGATTTAGGGTTTAGAGCTAAGGGTTTAGTGCCAAGAGTTTAGAGGTAAAGATTTTAGGGTTTAGGTATCAATGTATAGGATATAAGTTTTTAGGTTTAGGTGTCAAGCTATAGGGTTTATGGTGTAGGGGTTACGGTTAAGGGCTCGTGGTTTAGGGTTTGGGTTTAGTGTTTAGTGTTTAGGGTTTAGGGTTAAGGGCTCATGGTTTTGGGTTTAAATTTTATGGTTTATGGTTTAGGGTTGAGGATTTAGGCTTTAGGGATTAGGGTTTAGGATTGTAGAGGTAAGGGTATAGAGTTTAGGGTTTAGGGTTTGGGGCTCGGGGTTTAGGTTTTAGGGTTTAGGTCTCAAGTTTTTGTTTTTATGGTTCTTGGTTTAGGGCTAATTATTTAGGTTTTAGTGTTTAGGGTTTAAGTTTTAGGGTTTAGGGTTAAGAGTTTAGGGTTTAGGGATTATTTCTCAAGGTTCAAGGTTTAGGATTTATTGATATGGGTTTAGGTGTTAGGGTTAAGTGGTTTTATGGTTTATTTTTTTGGGGTTTTAGATTTTGGGTTTAGGGTTAAGGGTTTTAGGGTTTAGAGATTAGGGTTTAGGGTTTAGAGCTAAGGTTTAAGGATTTAGGGTTTAGAGCTAACGGTTTAGTTCTAAGGGTTTAGAGGTAAGGGTTTTATTGTTTAGGGATCGGGGTATAGGGTATAAGGTTTAGGGTTTATGTTTTAGAGTATAGGGTATAGGGTTTAGTTTTTATGGCTATGAGTTTAGGGTTTAGTGTTTAGGGGTTTAGGGTTTAGGGTTTAGGTTTCATTATTTAGGGTTTAGGGTTTCATGTTAAGGGCACAACACTCATTGTTTAGTGTTTAGGGTTTAGGGTTTATGGATAATGGTTTAGGGTTTAAGGTTTAGGGAAAATGGTTTAGGGCACAAGGTTTAGAGTTAAGGGTTTAGAATTTATAGTTTAGGGTTTATGGTTTAGACATAAGGGTTTAGGGATCATGGTTTAGGGTTTAGGGTTTAGAGTTTAGGTTTAGGGCTCACGAGTTTAGGGCTTAGGGTTGAGGCTTAAGGGTTTAGGGTTTATTGTTTAAGTTTTAGGGTTTATTTTTAGGGTTTATAGTTTAGGTTTTAGGGTTTAGTGTTTAGGTTTTATTTCTCGGGGTTTAGGGTTTAGGACTTATTGTTATGGGTTTAGGTGTTAGGGTTAAGTCGGTTTATATTTTATATTTTTTATGGTTTTGGATTTTGGGTTTAGGGTTAAGGGTTTTAGGGTTTAGAGATTACGATTTAGGGTTTAGATCTTAGGGTTAAGGATTTAGGGTTTAGAGCTAAGGGTTTAGTGCTAAAGGTTTAGATGTAAGGTTTCTATGGTTTAGGGATGGGGTATAGGGTATAAGGTTTAGGGTTTAGGTTTTAGAGTATAAGGTATAGGGTTGAGTTTTTATGTCTACGAGTTTAGGGTTTAGTGTTTAGGGGGTTTAGGGTTTAGGGTTTAGGGTTTAGGTTTAGGTTTCATTATTTAATGTTTAGGGTTTCAAGTTAAGGTCTCAAGGCTCATTTTTAGTGTTTAGGGTTTAGGGTTTAGGGATAATGGTTTATTGTTTAAGGTTTAGGGAAAATATTTTAGGGCACGGGGTTTAGAGTTGAGGGTTTAGGGTTTATAGTTTAGAGTTTATGGTTTAGGTATAAGGGTTTAGGGATCATGGTTTATGTTTTAGGGTTTAGAATTTAGGGTTTAGGTCTCACAATTTAGGGTTTAGGTTTGAGGTATAAGGGTTTAGGGTTTATGGTGTAAGTTTTAGGGTTTATATTTTATGATTTATGGTTTAAGGTTTAGGGTTTATGTGTTAGATTTGAGGGTTTAGGGTTTAGTGTTTAGGGTTTAGGGTTTAGCATTTACAATTTATTTTTACTTCTCGGGGTTTAGGGTTTAGGGTCTACAACTAGGGGTTTACATTTTAGGGTTTAGGGTTTAGGGTATAGGGTTTAGGTTTTATGCTTTAAAGAGTTTACAATTTAATATTTAATTTTTAGGGTTTATGATTTAGGGCTCAAGGATTAGAGTTTACGGTTTATGGTTTATGCCTAAGGTTTTAGGGTATAAGATTTAAGGTTTAGGATTAAGGGTTTAGGGTTTATGGTTTAGGAGTTAAGTCTCGGGGTTGATGGTATATGGGTTTAGGGTTTAAGGATAAGTGTTTAGGGTTTATAGTTTAGGCTTTAGGATCGGGTTTTGGGTTTAGGGTTAGGAGTTTATGATTTAGAATTTAGGGCTTGGTGTTTAGGGTTTAGGATTTAGGGTTTAGTGCTAAGGTGTAAGGGTTTGGGTTTTTGGATTTAGGGATAAGGGTATAAGATCTAGGTTTTGAGTTTTAGGATTTAGGGTTTATGGTTTAGGGTTTAGGTTTAGGGTTCGAGTTTATGTTTTAGGGTTTATGATTTAGCTCTTAGGGTTTATGGTTTAGGGCTTAGCGTTTACAATTTAGGAATTAGGGTTTATGCTTTAGGGTTTATGGTTTAGAGTTAAGTTCTCAAGGTTTAGGGTTTTAGTGTTTAGGGTTTTAGGCTAAGGTTTTAGGTTTAGGGTTTAGGGTTTAGGGATAAGGATTTAAGGTTTAGGGTTTAGGGTTTAGGGATAAGGTTTTAGGGTTTAGGGTTTAGGGTTTATTGTTTAGGGTTTATGGCTCAATGTTTAGGGTTTAGGGTTTAGGGCTCAAGGCTTAGGTTTTATCATTTAGGGTTTAGGGATCAGGGTATAGGGTGTATGACATAGGGAGTAGGGCTCATCATTTAGTGTTTAGGGCTTAGATCTAATGGATTGGGTTTTGTGTTTTAGAGGGTTTAGGGTTTAGGGCTAATGGTTTAAGGTTTATGGTTTGGGGTCTCTCGGTTTAGGTTTTAGATCTTAGGGTTTAAGTTTTAGGGTTTAGGGTTTAGTGCTAAGGTTTTAGTTTTTAGAGTTTATGGTTTAGGGCTCATGGTTTAGGGTTTAGAGTTTAGGGTTTATGTTTTAGGGTTTAGGGTTTCAGGTCTTGGGTTTAGGGTTTAGGTTTTAGGTTTTATTTTTTAGAATCATGGTATACCGTTTAGGATTTAGGGCTTGGGTTTGAGGTTTAGGGTTAAGGGTTTAGGGTTTAGTGGTAATGGTTTAAGGTTAAGTGTTTAATATTTAAGGATAAGTGTCTAGGGTTTAGGGTTGAAATCTTAGGGCTCAAGATTTAAGTTTTAGGGTTTATGGCTTAAGGTTTATGGTTTATTGTTTAGGGTTTAGATCTCAAGGTTTAGGGTTTATATTTTAAGGTTTAGGATTTACTGTTTATGGGTTTAGGGTTTAGGGTGTATTGTTTATGCTTTATAGTCTAGGGGTTAGGGTTTATCATTAATGATTTTTGTTTATGGTTTATGGTTTATTGTTTATGGTTTAAGGCTAAAGGTTTAGGGTTGAGATTTTATGGTTTAAGGATTAGGATTTTAGGTTTTAGGGATTAGGGTTCGGGGTATATGGTGTAGTACTTAGGGTTAAGTTTTTTAGGGCTTAGGGTTTAGGGTTTTGCATTTAGCATTTAGGGTTTAGGGTTTAGGGTTTGAGGTTAAGGGTTTATGGTTTACATTTTAGGGTTTTGGGGTTTAGGTTTTATGGTTTAGGGTTTATGGATCATGGTTTATGGCTAAGGGTTTAGTGTTTAAGGTTTAGGATTTAGGGCTAAGTATTTAGGGTTTACGATTTAGGGTTATAGGGTTTAGGGTTTATGGTTTAGGGCTCAGGGTTTAATGTTTACATTTTTGGATTTAGGGTTTAGGTCTTATGGTTTATGGTTTAGGGTTTAGGGTTTATGGTTTAGGTGTTATGGTTTAGGGTTTAGGGCTAATAGTATATGGTATAGGGTATAGGGTATAGGGTTTGAGGTTTAGGTTTACGGTTTGGGATTTAGTATTTATCATTTAAGATGTTTTTAGGCTAGGTTTTAGGTTTTATGGTTTATTTTTGTTTAGGATTTAGTGTTTAGATTTTAGGGTTTAGGTATCAGGGTCTAGGGTTTATGGTTTAGGATATAGGGTTTATGGCTAAGGTTTTATGGGTTAGGGTTTAGGGGGTCTATGGTTTAGAGTTTAAGACTTAAGGTTTAGGTTTTTAGGATCATGGTATAGGGTTTAGGGTTTAGGTCTAAAGGTTTAGGGTTTAGAGTTTAGAGTTTAGTACTAAGGGTTTAGTTTTTAGGGTTAACGAGTTTAGGGTGTTTATGTTTTAGGGTTTAGGGTTTATAGTTTAGGGTTTTAGGATAGGATTTTACCATTTAGGGTTTAGGGATAAAGGTTTATGGTTTAGGCTTAGTTTTTAGGGTTTAGGATTTTTAGTTTAGGGTTTAGTTTTTAGGGTTCAAGGGTTTAGGGTTTAGGGATCGGGGTTTGGAGTTAAGGGTTAAGGGTTTAGTGTTTAAGGTTTAGGGTTTAGGGTTTAGGGATAAGACTATAAGTTATAGGATTTAGGGTGTAGGGTTCAGGATTTTAGATTTAGTGTTTAGGGGGTTTACAATTTAGGGTTTAGGGTTTAGCGGGTTTATAGTTTAGGGTTTATGGTTTTAGTCTAGGAGATTAGGGTCTAGGGTTTAGGGTATAGGGATAAGTTTTTAGGCTTTAGAATTTACGGCTTAGGGATCATAGGTTAGGGTTTAGGGTTTAGGGATTATGATATAGGGTTTTGGGTTTAGATTTTATGGTTTAGGGTTTAGGGTTTAGTGTTTATGGCTAGGATTTGAGGGTTTAGTTTTTATGGCCAAGAGTTTAGGATTCATGGATTAGGTTTAGGTTTTAGGGTTTATGATTTAGGGTTGAGGCTTTAGGGCTTAGGGTTTAGGGTTTAGGGATAAAAGTATAGAATTTAATATTACGGGTTTAGGATTTAGGGTTTAGGGCTAAGGGTTTAGGAAAATATTTTAGGGTTTATAGTACGGGGTTAAGGGTTTAGGGTTTAGGAATCATAATTTACGAATTAGGGATTAGGGTTTTGGTTTTAGGGTTTAGGTTTTAGGTTTTATGGATTAGGGTATATATTTTAGGGTTTAGGGTTTAAGATTTAATGTTTAGGGGTTTTTTTGTGTTTAGGGTTTAGGTATTGGTCTTAAGGTTTAGGCTTTTAGGTTTCATGTATATGGTTTAGAATTTATAGTTTAAGGATTATGGCTCGGGGCTTAGTGTTTAGGGTTTAGCGTGTAGGCTATTTATGATTCGGGGATAAAGTTTTAGAGTTTACAATTTAGGTCTTGGGGTTTAGGATTTAGGGTTTAGGGATAAGGGTATAGGTTTTATAGTTTAGGTTTTAATGTTTAGGGCTAGGGTTTAAGATTTAAGCTTTAGTACTCGGGGTTAAGGTTTTAGGCTTTAGAGTTTACGGTTTAGGATTTAGGGTTTAGGGTTTAGGGCTTAGGGTATATGGTTTATTTTTATTATTTATGGTTGAGGTATAATGGTTTAGTGTTTAGGATATAAGGCTACAATTTTAGGGCTCAAATTTAGGGTTTAGGGTTTAGGGTGTAGGGTGTAATATTTAGGGGTTATGATTTAGGGTTTAGGGCTAAAGGTAGGGGGTTTATTATTTAGGGTTTAGGGTTTAGGTTTTATGGTTTAGGCATAAGGTTTAGGGTTTATGGCTTAGGGTTAGGGTTTAAGGTTAAGAGTTTAGTGTTTATGTTTTAGGTATAACACTTTTGATTTTAGGTTTTAGGGGTTTAGAATTTACGGTTTAGGGTTTAGGGCTTAGGGATTAGGGTTAGGGATTAGGGTTTAGGATTTATGGATAAGGATTTAGGGTAAGGGTTTAGGGTTTACATTTTAGGATTTAGGTTTTATTATTTTTGTTTTAGGGCTAGGTGTTTAGGGTGTAGGGTTGAGGGCTTAGGTTTTAGGGTTTAGGTTTTAAGGTTTAGGGATAAGGATAGAGGGTTTAGGGTTTTAGATTTAGGCTTTAGGTTTTAGAGTTTTGGATTTATGCTTTAAGGTTTAGGGGTTTATGGTTTCGAGGCTCTATTTTTAGGGATTAAATTTTAGGGATTTATTGTTTAGGGTTTAGGGTTTAGGGATTAGTGTTTAGGGTTTAGGGTTTATTATTTATGCCTTATAATTTAGGGCTCAAGGTTTAGGGTTTATCATTTACGGATCAGGTTTTAGGGCTCAATGTTTAGGGTTTAGAGATTAGGCTTTAGGATTTAGGGATAATGGTTTTTATCAATTAGGGTTTACGGATAAGAGTTTAGGGTTTATAGTTTAGGCTTCAAGTTTTTATTTTGGGTTTAGGATTAGAAGTTTAGGGTTAAGGGTTGAGGATTGGGGTTTAGGGGTTAGAATTTTGGGTTTAGGGATTAGGTTTAAGGGTTTAGGGTTTAGGTTTAAAGTTTTAAGGATCAGGGTAGAGGGTTTAGGGTTTTGGCTTTAGGCTTTAGGGTTTGGGGGTTTAGAGTTTTAGGCTCTGTGTTTAGGGATTAGAGTTTAAGGGATTTATTGTTTATGGTTTAGGGTTTAGGGATTATTTTTAGGGTTTATGGTTTAAGGCTCAGGATTTAGGGTTTAGTATTTAGGCATTAGGATTTAGGGCTCAAGGTTTAGGGTTTAGGGTTTAGTATTTAGGGGTAAGGGTTTAGGGTTTGTAGTTTAGATTTTAGATTTTAGGGCTGGGGATTTATGGTTTAGGTTTAAGGTTTTAGGTTTTAGTGTTTATGGTTTAGGGTTTAGGATTAAGGGATTAGGTTTTAGGGTTTAGGGTTTTGGGTTTTGGGTTTAGAGTTTATGGTTTAGTGTTTAGAGTTAAGGCTTTAGGGTTCAAGGTTAAGTGTTTATGGCTTCTTGTTTAGGGTTTAGTATTTATGCCTTAGGGTTTAGAGCTCAAGGTTTAGGGTTTAGGGTTTAGGGTTTGGAATTTAGGGGTAAGGGTTTAAGGTTTAGAGTTTAGGGTTTAGAGTTCGAGGATAGGGGTTCGAGACTTTAGGATTTAGGGCTCGGGGTTAATGTTTTAGGGTTAAGGGTTTAGGATTAAGGTCTCAGGCTTTAGGGTTTAGGGTTTATAGTTTTGGGTTTAGGGTTTAGTGTTTAGGATTTAGGGTTGATATTTTTGGGTTTAGAGTAAAGGCTTTAGGGCTCAATTTTTAGTTTTTATGGCTTAGGGTTTAGTTTTTGGGACTAAGGGTTTAACGTTTAGGGTTTAATGTTTAGGGTTTAGGGTGTATGGTATAGGGGATATGGTTTAGAGTTTAGGGATAAGGGTTAATGGTTTATGGTTTAGG
Source organism: Taxus wallichiana var. yunnanensis (assembly GCA_018340775.1). Lineage (NCBI taxonomy): Eukaryota > Viridiplantae > Streptophyta > Pinopsida > Cupressales > Taxaceae > Taxus > Taxus wallichiana. Next base: position 510,937,433 of record CM031235.1, read on the forward strand.
GTTTAGGGTTTAGGGTTTAGGGATAAGGGTTAATGGTTTAGGGTTTAGGGTTTATGGTTGAGGTTTTAGAGCTAAGGGTTTAGTGTTTAGCATTTAGGGATAGGGTTTTAGGGCTTAAGGTTTAGGGCTCAAGATTTAGGGTTTAAGGTTTAGGGATAAGGGTTTAGAGTTTAGGGTTGAGGTTAGGATTTAGGGTTTAGGGCTAAAGGTAGGGGTTTATTATTTAGGGTTTAGGGTTTATGGTTTAGGTTTATGGATCGGGGTTTAGGGTTTAGGTTTTAGGGTTTAAGGTTTAGGGTTAAGGGATCAAGGTTTAGGGTTTAGGTATTATGGTTTAGGATATAGGGCTAAGGATTTATGATTTAGGGTTTAGGGCTAATGGTTTAGGGTTTAGGGTTTAGGCTATAGGTTTTATTCTTTTAGGGTTTAGGTTTGAGATTTGAGGTCTTAGGGTTTAGGCTTTAGGCTTTAGGGTTTAGGGCTCAGGTTTAAGAGTTTATGTTTAAGGGTTAAGGGTTTAGGTTTAAATGTTTATGGATCGGGATATAGGGTTTAGGGCTTAGGCGGGTTTAGGGTTTAGGATCAATGTTTAGGGATTAGGTTTTAGGGGGTTTATTGTTTAGGTTTTAGGAATCGGTGTTTAAGGTTTATGGTTTAAGGCTCATAGTTTAGGGTTTAGTCTTTAGGACTTAGTATTTAGGGCTCAAGGATTAGGGTTTAGGGTTAACGTTTTAGTGTTTATAGTTTAGGGTTTAGATTTCGGGGCTAGGGTTTCAAGATTTAGGATTTAGGTCCCGTGTTAATGTTCTATAGTTTAGGGTTCGGGAATCATGGTTTAGTGTTTGGGATTAAGGGCTCATTATTTATGGTTTAGGTTTTAGAGTTTTGGGTTTAAGGTTTAAGATTTAGGGTTCTAGGTTAAGGATTTAGGGATCAAGATTTAGTGTTTTTGGCTTAGTGTGTAGGGTTTTGGTCTAAGGGTTCAAGGTTAAGGATTTAATTTTCGGGGTTGATGGTTTATAGTTTAGGGGTCATGGTTTAGGGTTTAGGGTTTATGGTATTTGAGTTTCAGATTTGGGGTTTATGGTTTATTGTTTAGGTATTATAGTTTACGCTTTATGGATTTGGGTTTAGGTTTTAGTGTTTAGGGTTTATGATTTAGGTCTAAGGTTTTTAGGTTTATGGTTTAGATTTTTGGGTGAAGGGTTTAGTGTTTAGTTCTTATGGTATAGGGTTTAGGGCTCGGGTTTTAGGATTTAGGGTTTAAGGTTTTGGATTTAGGGTTTAGGTTTAGGGATAAGGGTTAATGATTTTTTGTTTAAGGTTAAGGATTTAACAATTATGGTTTAGGGTTTAGGGTTTAGGGTTTAGGGATGAGGGTATAATGTTTAGGGTTTAGGGTTTAGGGCCAATAGTTTACGTTTTGGTGTTTAGGGTTTAGGAAAATAGTTTACATTTTAGGGTTTAGAATTTAGTGATTAGGGTTTAGTTTTTAGGGAACATGGTTTAATGTTTAGTGTTTAGGGATAAGGGTTTAGTTCTCATGGTTTATGGTTTGGGGCTAATTTTTTACAATTTATGGTTAGATTTTAGGGCTAAGGGTTTAGTTCTCATGGTTTAGGGTTTGGGGCTAAGGTTTTACAATTTATGGTTAGAGTTTAGTGATTAGGTTTTAGGGCTAGGTGTTTAGGGTTTACAAATTAGGTTTTAAGATTTAGGTTTAAGGTATCATGGTCTAGGGTTTAGGTCTCGGGGTTTAGGGTTTGGGTTTAAGTTTTATGGTTTATGGTTTAGGATTTAGGGTTTAACACTAAAGGTAGGGGATTTAAGATTTAGGGCTTAGTGTTTAGTGTTTAGTGTTTATGGTTTAGGGTTTATTTTTAGTATTTAGTTTTTAGGGTTTAAGGAATTTATGGTTTTATGGTTTATGGACAAGGCTTTAGGGAATTGGTTTTAGGGGGTTTAGGGTTTAAGGTTTAGGGATAAGGGTTTACGGTTTATGACTTAGGCTTTAGGGTTTTGAGTTTTTTTTTTTTTAGGGCTAGGGGTTTAGGGTTTAATGTTTAGGTCTTGTTGTTAAAGGTTTAGGATTTAGTGTTTCTGCTTAGGGTTAATGGTTTATGGTTTAGTGTTTAGTGTTCAAGGTTTAGGTATCGGTGCTCATATTTTAGGGTTTTCATGATCGAGTATAGGGTATAGGGTTTAGTGTATAGGGTTTATGGTTTAGGGCATAGATTTTAGTGTCTAAGGTTTAGACCTAATGGTTTAGTTTTTATGGTTTAGAGGATTTAGACTTTAATGTTTAGGGTTTAGGATTTAGGATTTAGGATTTAGGTTTAGGGTTTAATTTTTAGTGTTTATTATTTTGGATTTTTGTTTAGGGTTTAGTGCTTAGGGTTTAGGGTTTAGGTATTAGGTATTAGGGCTTAGGGCTAAAGGTTTAGGGTTTATGTTTTAAGGTTTTTACATTTTAGGTTTTAGGTTTTAGGGTTTAGGATTTAGAGCTAAGGTTTTAGTTTTTAGAGTTCATCTTTTAGGGCTTAGGGCTTATGGTTTGGGGTTTAGGGTTTTTAGGGTTTATGTTTTATTATTTAGGACTCAAGGTATAGGGTATAGGGTATAGTGTATAGGGTTGAAGGATTTGGTTTAAGGGTATAGGTATAGGGTATAGGGTTTATGGTTAAGGATTAAGGGTTTAGGGCTAAGGGTTTAGGGTTCAATGTTTAGTGTTTAGGGTTTAGGGTTTAAATCTAAAGGCTTTTAGTTTAGGGTGTAGGGTTTATGTATTAGGGTTTAGGTTTTAAGGTTTGGGATTTAGGATTTAGGGTAAGGTTTTAGTTTTAGATTTCAACTCTTAGGGCTCAGGGCTTAGGGTTTACGGTTTAGGTTTAGGATTTAGGGTTTAGGATTCATGGTTTAGGGTTTAAGGTTTAAGTTTTAGGGTTTATGTTTCATGGTTTAGGAATTAGGGTATAAGGTATAGTGTATATGGTTTAGGATTTAGGGTTTAACACTAAAGGTAGGGGGTTTATGATTTAGGGCTTAGTGTTTAGTGTTTAGTGTTTAGGGTTTAGGGTTTAAGGAATTTATGGTTTTATGGTTTACGGAAAAGGCTTTAGGAATTGGTTTTAGGGGTTTAGGGTTTAGGGTTTAGGGATAAGGGTTTAGGGTTTCTGACTTAGGCTTTAGGGTTTTGGGTTTTTGTTTAGGGCTAGGGTTTAGGGTTTAGGATTTAGGGCTTGTTGTTAAAGGTTTTGGATTTAGTGTTTTTGCTTAGGGTTAAGGGTTTATGGTTTAGTGTTTAGTGTTCAAGGCTTAAGTATCGGTGCTCAGATTTTAGGTTTTTCAGGATCGGAGTATAGGGTATAGGGTTTAGTGTATAGGGTTTAGGGTTTAGGGCATAGCTTTTAGTGTCTAAGGTTTAGACCTAATGATTTAGTTTTTATGGTTTAGAGGATTTAGGGTGTAACGTTTAGGATTTAGGATTTAGGATTTAGGGTTTAGGGTTTAATTTTTAGTGTTTATTGTTTTGGGTTTTTGGTTTAGGGTTTAGTGATTAGAGTTTAAGGTTTACGAATTAGGGATTAGGGCCTAAGGATAAAGGTTTAGGGTTTATGTTTTAAGGTTTTTGCATTTTAGGTTTTAGGTTTTAGGTTTTAGGATTTAGAGCTAAGGTTTTAGTTTTAGAGTTCAACTTTTAGGGCTTAGGGCTTATGGTTTAGGGTTTAGGGTTTTTTTAGGGTTTACGGTTTAGGGTTTATGTTTTATTATTTAGGACTCAAGGTATAGGGTATAGTGTATAGGGTTGAAGGATTTGGTTTAAGGGTATAGGGTATAGGGTATAGGGTTTATGGTTAAGGATTTAGGGTTTAGGGTTCAATGTTTAGGGTTTAGGTTTTAGTGTTTAGGGTTTATGGTTTAAATCTAAAGGCTTGTAGTTTAGGGTTTATGGTTTATTTATTAGGGTTTAGGTTTTAAGGTTTGGGATTTATGATTTACGGGTAAGGTTTTAGTTTTTAAATTTCAACTCTAAGGGCTCGGGGCTTGAGGTTTACGGTTTAGGATTTAGGGTTTAGGATTTATGGTTTAGGGTTTAAGGTTTAAGTTTTAGGGTTTATGTTTCATGGTTTAGGAATTAGGGTATAAGGTATAGTGTATATGGTTTACGGTTTATGGTTAAGGACTTGTAGTTTAGGGCTAAGTGTTTAGGGTTTAACATTTAGGGTTTAGTGTTTAGTGTTTAGGGTTTAGGGTTTAGAGTTTAGGGTTTAAATCTCAAGGCTCATGGTTTAGGGTTTAGGGTTTATGTTTTAGGGTATAGGATTTAGTGTTTAGGGTTTAGGGCTCAAGTTTTAGGTTTTAGGGTTTAACGTTTAGGGTGTAGCACTAAAGGTATAAGTTTTAGGTATAAAGGTTTATGGTTGAAGGATTATGTTTTAGGGATTAGGGTTTAGGTTTTATGGTTTAGGGATAAGGATATGGGGTATAGGGTTTAGGTTTTATGGCTCATGGTTTAGGGTTTAGGGTTTAGGGTTTAAGGTTTAGGGTTTATGGATTATGGTTTAGGGTTTAGGGTTTAGGGTTTATGGATTATGGTTTAGGGTTTAGGGTTTAGTGTCTAATAATGAGGGTTTATAGTTTAGGAATTAGGGGTTTATGGTTTTATTGTTTAGGTTTTATGGTTTAGGATTTAGTGCTTAGGTTTTAGGGTTTGGGGCTAAGGATTTAAGATTTGCATTTAGGGTTTTTTGGTTTTAGGGCTTAGGGTTTATGGTTCGGGGTTTAGGGTTTAGGGTATAGGGTTTAATGTTTAAGTCTAAGGGCTTACAATTTAGGGATTAGGGGGTTTATGGTTTATGGTTTTGTGATTTAGGTTTTATGGTTTAGGGTTTAGTGCTAAGGGTTTAGGGTTTGGGGCAAAGGATTTAGGGTTTACGGTTTAGGGTGTTATGGTTTATGGCTTAAGGATTAGGGTTGAGGGCTCAGGGTTTAGGGTTTAGGGTTTAGGGCTAAGGGATCAGGGTTTAGGTGTTTGAATTCTATGTTTAGGTCTCAAGCTTTATGGTTTAGTTTTTAGGGTTTATGGTTTAGAGTTTATGGTTTAGGATTTAGGGCTAACGGTTTAGGCTATAAAGTATAAGGTATATGGTTTAGTATTTATGGGGTTTATGGTTTATAGTTTAGGGTTTAATTTTTAGGTTTTAGGGTTTAGAGTTTAGGGTTTGGGATTTAGGTTTTATGATTTATGGGTTAGATTTTAGGGATTTTTGTTAAGGGTTTAGGGTTTGTAGGCTTTAGGGTTTAGGGTTTATTTTTTATGGTAGAGGTTAAGGACTAAGGGTTTAGTGTTTAGGGTTTATTGTTGGGTTTAGGGTTTAGGGCTAAGGGTTTAGGTTTAATTTTTATGGTTTAGGGTTTAAGATTTAGGGTTTATGGTTTAGGGTTTAATATTTAGTGCTTAGTTTTTAGGGCTCGGGGATAGGGTTAAGGGTTTAGGTTTTAGGGTTTAGGGTTTAGGGATAAGTGTTTAAGGATTTGTGTTTATGGTTTAGGGTTTAGGGTTTAGTGTATAGAGATTGTTTTTTAGCGTTAAAGGCTCGGGGTTTAGGTTTTTTTTTGGGATTCGGGGTTTAGGGTTGATGGTTTAGCATTTATTTCTAAGGGTTTAGTATTTATAGTTTAGGGTTTATAGTTTAGCATTTAGAGTTTAGGGCTAGGGGTTTAGGTTATAGGATTTAGGGCTCGGGGTTAAGGTTGTAAGGTTTAGGGTTTAGATTTTAGGATTTTAGGGTTTTGGCTTTAAGGCTTTAGGATTTAGGGTTTAGGGTTTAGGATTTATGGATTAGGGTTTAGTGTTTATGGTTTATTTTTAGTGTTTGGGGTTAAGGGTTTAGAGTTTAGGGTTTAGTTTTTAGGATTATGGGTTTAGGGTTTAAAGATTAGGATTTGGGGTTTATGTATAATGGTTTAACATTTATGGTTTATGGCATTTAGAATTTAGTATTTAGGTTTTAGGGTTTAGGGTTTAGAGTTTAACGTTTAGGGTTTAGGATCTAGGCTTTAGGGCTTAATATTTAGTGTTTATTGCTTAGGGTTTATGGTTTGGGTCTAAGGATTTAAGGTTAAGGATTTAATGTTTAGGGTTGAGGGTTTATGGTTTAGGGATTAGGGTTGAGGTTTTAGGGCTCAAGGATCAAGGTTTAGGTGTTTGAATTCTATGTTTAGGTCTCGAGCTTTATGGTTTAGTTTTTAGGGTTTATGGTTTAGAGTTTATGGTTTAGGAGTTAGGGCTAATGGTTTAGGCTTTAAGGTATAGGGTATAGGGTATAGGGTTTAGTATTTATGGGGTTTATGGTTTATAGTTTAGGGTTTAATTTTTTTGTTTTAGGGTTTAGGGTTTAGGGTTTAGTTTTTAGGGTTTGGGATTTAGGGTTTAGGATTTATGGCTTAGATTTTAGGGTTTAGTGTTAAGGGTTTATTTTTACGGTAGAGGGTTAAGGACTAAGGTTTTTGTGTTTAGGGTTTATGGTAGTGTTTATGGTTTAGGGCTAAGGGTTTAGGTTTAATTTTTAATTATTTAGGGTTTAGGGTTTAAGATTTAGTGTTTATATTTTAGGGTTTAATATTTAGTTTTTAGGCTATAGGGCTCGGGGATAGGGTTAATGGTTTAGGATTTACGGTTTAGGGTTTAGGTCTAAGGGTTTAAGGGAATTATGGTTTAGGGTTTAGGGTTTAGGGTTTAGAGTATAGAGATTAGTTTTTAGGGTTAAAGGCTCGGGATTTAGGGTTTAGTTTTTGGGGTTCGGGGTTTAGGGTTTAAGGTTTAGCATTCATGTCTAAGGGTTTAGTATTTATAGTTTAGGGTTTAGAGTTTAGGGCTAGGGTTTAGGTTATAGGATTTAGGGCTCGGGGTTAAGGTTGTAGGGATTAGGGTTTAGATTTTAGGATTTTAGGATTTTATCTTTAGGCTTTAGGATTTAGGGTTTAGGGCTTACGGTTTAGGATTTCTGATTAGGGTTTAGTGTTTATGGTTTAGTTTTTAGGGTTTGGGGTTAAGGGTTTAGAGTTTAGGGTTTAGTTTATAGGATTATGGGTCTAGGGTTTAAGGATTAGGTTTTGGGGTTCAGGGATAATGGTTTAACATTTGTGGTTTATGGCATTTAGAGTTTAGTATTTAGGGTTTAGGTTTTAGGTTTTAGGGTTTATGGTTTAAGGTTTAAGGTTTAGGGTTTAGGATCTAGGCTTTAGGGCTAAAGATTTATTGTTTATGGCTTAGGGTTTATTGTTTGGGTCTAAGGGTTTAAGGTTAAGGATATAATGTTTAGGGTTGAGGGTGTATGGTTTAGGGATGATGGTTTAGGGATTATGGTTTAGGTTTTAGAGTTTAGGGTTTAGGGTATTTACTGGTTTCATATTTAGGGTTTATGGTTTAGGGTTTAAGTCTTACAGGTTTAGGATTAAGGAATTTTGGTTAGGTTTTAGTGCTCGGGTTTTAGGGTTTGGGGCTAAGGATTTAAGATTTACATTTTAGGGTTTTTTTGGTTTAGGGCTTAGGGCTTATGGTGTAGGGTTTATGGTATAGGGTTTAATGTTTAAGTCTAAGGGCTTAAAGTTTAGGGATTAGGGGGTTTATGGTTTATCGTTTTGGGATTTATTTTTATGGTTTAGGGTTTAGTGCTTTAAGGGTTTAGTGTTTGGGGAAAAGGATTTAGGGTTTATGGTTTAGGACATTATGGTTTATGGCTTAGGGTTTAGGGTTGAGGGCTCGGGGTTTAGGGTTGAGGGCTCGGGGTTTGGGGTTTAGAGTTTAGGGCTGGGGGGGGTTTAGGTGTTTGAATTCTACGTTTAGGTCTCAAGTTTTATGGTTTAGTTTTTAGGGTTTATGGTTTAGAGTTTATGGTTTAGGATTTAGGGCTATGATTTAGGCTATAAGGTATAGGGTTTAGGATTTAGGGTTTAGGGTTTAGTATTTATGGGGTTTATGGTTTTGGTTTAGGGTTTAATTTTTAGGTTTTAGGGTTTAGGGTTTAGAGTTTAGTTTTAGGGTCTAGGATTGAGAGTTTAGGATTTATGGCTTAGATTTTAGGGTTTAGTGTTAATGGTTTAGGGTTTACTTTTTATGGTAGAGGGTTAAGCACTAACGGTTTAGTGTTTAGGGTTTAAGATTTAGTGTTTCTGATTTAGGGTTTAATATTTAGAGTTTAGGTTTAGGATTTATGGATTAGGTTTTAGGTTTTAGGGTTTATGATTTAGGGTTGAGGCTTTAGGGCTTAGGGTTTAGGGTTTAGGGATAAAAGTATAGAATTTAATATTAAGTGTTTAGGGAAATATTTTAGGGTTTATGGTATAGGGGTTTAGGGTTTAGGATTTAGGAATCATAGTTTAGGGTTTAGGGTTTGGAGTTTTGGTTTTAGGGTTTAGGTTTTAGGTTTTATGGATTAGGTATATATTTTAGGGTTTAGGGTTTAGGATTTAATGTTTAGGGTTTTTTTTGGGTTTAGGGTTTAGGTATGGGTCTCAAGGTTAAGGGTTTTATGTTTCGTGTATATGGTTTAGAATTTACGGTTTAGGGATTAGGGCTCAGGGCTTAGTGTTTAGTGTTTAGGGTGTAGAGTTTATGATTTAGGGATAAAGTTTTAGAGTTTACAATTTAGGTCTTGGTGTTTGGGATTTAGGGTTTAGGTATAATTTTATAGGGTTTATAGTTTAGGTTTTAATGTTTAGGGCTAGGGGTTTAAGATTTAAGCTTTGGTACTCGGGGTTAAGGTTTTAGGATTTAGATTTTATAGTTCAGGATTTAGGGTTTATGGTTTAGGGCTTAGGGTATATGGTTTATTTTTATGGTTTAGGGTTGAGGTATAATGGTTTAGTGTTTAGGATATAAGGCTATAATTTTAGGGCTCAAGGTTTAGGGCTTAAAATTTAGGGTTTAAGTTTTAGGGTTTATGATTTAGGGTTTAGGGCTAAAGGTAGGGGTTTATTATTTAGGGTTTAGGGTTTAGGTATTATGGTTTAGGCATTAAGGTTTAGGGTTTGTGGCTTAGGGTTAGGGTTTAAGGTTTAGAGTTTAGTTTTAGGGTTTAGGGATAAGGATTTTGATTTTAGGATTTAGGGGGTTTAGAATTTATGGTTTAGGGTTTAGGGCTCGGGGTTTAGGGTTTAGGGATTAGGGTTTAGGATTTAGGGATAAGGGTTATCATTTAGGGTTTAGGGTAAGGGTTTATTATTTACGGTTTAGGATTTAGGTTTCATTATTTTGGTTTTAGGGCTAGGTGTTTAGGGTCTAGGGTTGAGGGCTCGGGGTTTAGGGCTTAGGTTTAAAGGTTTAGGGATCGGGGTAGAGGGTTTAAGGTTTTAGATTTAGGCTTTAGGTTTTAGAGTTTTGGGTTTAGGCTTTAAGGTTTAAGGGTTTAGGGTTTTAGGTTCAATTTTTAGGGATTAGAGTTTATGGGATTTATTGTTTAGGGTTTAGGGTTTATTGTTTAAGGATCGGGGTTTATGGTTTAGTATTTATGCCTTAGAATTTAGGGCTCAAGGTTTAGGGTTTATCATTTAGGGATAAGGGTTTAGGGCTAAATGTTTAGTGTTTAGGCATTAGGTTTTAGGATTTAGGGATAAGGGTTAATCATTTAGAGTTTAGGGAAAAGGGTTTACGGTTTACGGTTTAGGCTTTAGGTTTTATTATTTTGGGTTTAGGGCTAGAAGTTTAGGGTTGAGTTTTGAGGGCTTGGGGTTTAGGGTTTAGGATTTTGGGTTTAGCGATCAAGTTTAAGGGTTTAGGGTTTAGGTTTACATGTTTAGGGATCAAGGTAGAGGGTTTAGGCTTTTGGCTTTAGGGTTTGGGGTTTTAGATTTTAGAATCGGTGTTTAGGGATTAGAGTTTAAGGGATTTATTTTTATGGTTTAGGGATTATTTTTAGGGTTTATGGTTTAAGGCTTAGAGTTTATGGTTTATTGTTTAGGCATTAGGATTTAGTGCTCAAGGTTTAGGGTTTAGGGTTTAGGGTTTAGTATTTAGTGATAACGGTTTAGGGTTTGTAGTTTAGATTTTATATTTTAGGGCTAGGGCATTTAGGGTTTATGTTTATGGTTTTAGGTTTTAGTGTTTATGGTTTAGGGTTTAGGATTAAGGGATTAGGGTTTAGGGTTTTGGGTTTTAGGTTTAGAGTTTTGTGTTTAGGGTTTAGGGTTTATTTTTAGGGTTAAGGCTTTAGGGTTCAAGGACAAGTGTTTTGTTCTTTGGATCACAAAGCACCCTCCGGATGCAGATCAAGCTTCTAGGTTGATCACTCTAGCATCCAGTGTGATTGCACAACATGGAAACCTCTCTCCAAGTGTGGGACTTGTGAAACTAAGAGAGGAATCTCTAGATTAGAGGCTGGTTCCTCAAACTCCTCTAATTTAGATCTATATTTACACAACTACAGAGGTTTAGATCCTAATCCTACTCTAAATTGCAAGGAGACAGGGATAGAAATGTAAAAATTGAAACTAACTAAAGATGGTGATGCACCAAAAGGAGTGGTGAAACATTTTTGTCATGCAAATAGACACAAATCAAATATTGCAAAAAAAACATACACAGGCTGATAAGATATAATTTAGGATCTGAAATGAAGCAAATAATACAAACAAAGGACTGAAACTCATTCACAAAGCTTGCATTATTGTTTCCAATGTCAAAAACCACTACATTACAACCTCAGAGAGGTAGAAAACCTGTTACAGTCCTTAAAGAGGTCTGATTCTTGCAACAATCACTTGCTGGAGGTGAAAGAAGAAGATTGCTATGCCAAAAAGTGTTCCCCCTTTGAAAATGAGCCAAATCTGGCTTTTTACATTGCATGGGTCGAGCCCAGGAGAGAGAAAATGTACAAAACGTGGGAGCCCATTCCTCATTGACTAGAAATGCATTAAATCAACATGGAGGGCCTTACAAACCCATACCTCGCCATTTTGACCAAATTGGAGGAGAATGTGACCCATTACGTATTAAATTTGGTGTTTGAAATGTCACTTCGGCCATGAACACGCGTCAGAGCTGTTTCTTAACTTTCTCTCTCTAGACTGAACCAAAATTCAAGATTGACCCTGGAATCATGTAGAGAATTTTATAAGCTTTCTAATGATATAAAGAACGTGCAAATCTGAGCTCTGGATCGAAAGATATGGCGATCTAAATATTTAGGGCACAAAACAGGCAAAAATGGGTTTTGAAATTTTTTCCCGCACTCCGCCACCTGGACGACACATGTCGGGCGCTGATTGGATGAGAAATTCTCTCTCCTTCCCTTACCCACGGGTTTTCCTTGAAAGTTTTGACTTTTTGTAATTTTGGAAAATTTCCCATTTTTTCCCCGCGTCCTCGCCACTTGGGACACGTGGCATGATCTGGTTGGAGGATAGGGGCGCAGGGTCATCCTTTACCTTTTAATTTTTTGCCAAATTCTCTAATTTCTCCCCGAGCTCTGCACTCCCCTTCTCCTTAGGACACGTGTCCTCTTTCTATTGGCTCGAGCTAATGCTTCGAACCTCGCCCTTTGAAATTTTGGACGTTTTCCCTTGTGACACGTGGCATTTCCTAATTTGTCCGTGGGCCTGCCAGCTTTTCACGTCCCTCGCGTCCCTTTTGCCTAGATGTCCGAACTGTTTGGGACAAATTCCTCTAATCTACCTGATTCAGGCTTCCCTATCCATCTTTGAGGCAAAGACACGTGGCGTGATTTGATTGGCTCTCGGCTCCTTCGGCTTTCCACGTCCCATGCGTCCTTTGTCTGGACTCGGTCCCAAAGTGTGAAAGTTTCTGTTTCACCCGATTCGGGTGGTTTCGTCCTTCGCATCCCTTACAGCCCCCAGATGTCTCGGCTGTTCACAACAGTTAGTCAAATTTTTCCTCCTTCAACCGAATCAGCTTTCCGCATCCTCGCGTCCCTTTGTCCCAATTTGTCCCAAATCTACTGCACCACCACTGGAGGCTTTTTACCGATTCATGCCCGATGTCCCAAGTTTTGTCCCAAAGTGCTTCCGGACTAGGACTTAGCCAATTTTCATGATTTTTCTAGCCCAAGCTTGTTTTTGCAACTTTTTCACCCCTTTTTAGAACTTTTCTTTTCTTCTTGGGACAGGGAGAGTTAGAAAAAAATCCGAGGGGACCCTAGAAACATGATTTTTACCTTAAATCAATCTATTTGCACAGGACTTGAGGTTTACGATGCATGTTATCAAATTACCCTAGGGGATGAATTTTGGATAACAAAGTGTTTATGGCTTAGTGTTTAGGGTTTAGTATTTATGCCTTAGGGTTTAGAGCTCAAGGTTTAGGGTTTAGCATTTAGGGTTAGGAATTTAGGGGTAAGGGTTTAAGGTTTAGAGTTTAGGGTTTAGAGTTCGGGGATAAGGGTTCGGGCTTTAGGATTTAGGGCTCGGGGTTAATGTTTTAGGGTTAAGGTTTTAGGATTAAGGGCTCGGGGTTTATGGTTTATATTTTTGGATTTAGGGTTTAGTGTTTAGGATTTAGGGTTTATAGTTTAGGGTCTAGGATATAGGGTAAAGGCTTTAGGGCTTAAATTTTAGTTTTTATGGCTTAGGGTTTAGGTTTTGGGACAAAGGGTTTAAGTTTTAGGGTTTAATGTTTAGGGTTTAGGTTTTATTGTTTAGGGGATATGGTTTAGAGTTTAGGGTTTAGGGTTTAGGGATAAGGGTTAATGGTTTATGGTTTGGGGTTTATGGTTGAGGGTTAAGAGCTAAGGGTTTAGTGTTTAGAATTTAGGGCTAGGGTTTTAGGGCTCGGGATTTAGGGTTTAAGGTTTAGGGATAAGGGTTTAGAGTTTAGGTTTTAGGGTTTAGGGTTAATGATTTAGGGTTTAGGGCTAAAGGTAGGGGTTTATTATTTAGGGTTTAGGTTTTATGGTTTAGGTTTAGGGATCGGGGTTTAGGGTTTAGGGATGAGGATTTAGAGTTTATGTTTTAGGGGTTTAGGGTTTAGGGTTTAGGGTTTAAGGTTTAGGGTTAAGGGATCGGGGTTTAGGTTTTAGGTATTATGGTTTAGGATATAGCGCTAAGGATTTATCATTTAGGATTTAGGGCTAAGGGTTTAGGGTTTAGGAAATAGGTTTTATTCTTATAGGGTTTAGGGTTGAGAGTTTAGGGCTTAGGGTTTAGGATTTAGGCTTTAGGGTTTAGGGCTCGGGTTTAGGGGTTTAGGTTTAAGGGTTAAGGGTTTAGGTTTAAATTTTTAGGGATCGGGTATAGGGTTTAGGGCTGAGGTGGGTTTAGGGTTTGAGGCTCGGTGTTTAGGGATTAGGGTTTAGGGGGTTTATTGTTTAGGGTTTAGGAATCAGTGTTTAGGGTTTATGGTTTAAGGATCAGATTTTAGGGTTTAGTGTTTAGGCCTTAGTATTTAGGGCTCAAGGTTTAGGGTTTAGGGTTAACATTTTAGTGTTTATAGTTTAAGGTTTAGATTTCAAGGCTAGGGTTTTAGGATTTAGACTTTAGGTCCCAGGTTAATGTTCTATGGTTTATGGTTTAGGAATCATGGTTTAGTGCTTGGGGTTAAGGACTCATTATTTATGGTTTAGGTTTTAGAGTTTTAGGTTTAAGGTTTAGGGTTTAGGGTTTAGGGTTTAGGGTTTTAGGTTAAGGCTTTAGGTCTCAATATGTAGTGTTTATGGCTTAGTATTTAGGGTTTTGGTCTAAGGGTTTAAGGTTAAGGATTTAATTTTCGTGGTTGAGGGTTTATAGTTTAGGGGTCATGGTTTAGGGTTTAGGGTTTATGGTTTTCTGATTTCAAATTTATGGTTTATGGTTTATTGTTTAGGTCTTATAGTTTAGGCTTTAGGGATTTGGGTTTAGGGTTTATGATTTAGGTCTAAGGGTTTTGGGTTTATGGTTTAGATTTCGGGGTGAAGGGTTTAGTGTTTAGTTTTTATGGTATTGGATTTAGGGTTTAGGGCTCAAGTTTTAGGATTTAGGGTTTAATGTTTTGGATTTAGGGTTTAGGGTTCAGGGATAATGGTTTATGATTTATGGTTTAAGGCTAAGGATTTAACAATTAGGGTTTAGCGTTTAGGGTTTAGGGTTTAGGGTTTAGAGATGAGGGTATAATGTTTAGGGTTTAGTTTTTAGGGTTTACGGCCAATAGTTTACATTTTGGTGTTTAGGCTTTAGGAAAATAGTTTACATTTTAGGGTTTAGAATTTAGCGATTAGGGTTTATTTTTTAGGAACATGGTTTAATGTTTAGCATTTAGGGCTAAGGGTTTAGTTCTCATGGTTTAGGTTTTGGGGCTAAGGTTTTACAATTTATGGTTAGATTTTAGTGATTAGGGTTTAGGGCTAGGGGTTTAGGGTTTACAAATTAGGTTTTAAGATTTAGGTTTAAGGTATCATGGTCTAGGGTTTAGGTCTCAAGGTTTAGGGTTTAGGGTTTAAGTTTTATGGTTTATGGTTTAGGATTTAGGGTTTAACACTAAAGGTTGGGGTTTATGATTTAGGGCTTAGTGTTTAGTGTTTAGTGTTTAGGGTTTAGGGTTTATTTTTAGTATTTAGTGTTTAGGGTTTAAGGCATTTATGGTTTTATGGTTTATAGACAAGGCTTTAGGGAATTAGTTTTAGGGGGTTTATGGTTTAAGGTTTAGGGATAAGGGTTTAGGGTTTACGACTTAGGCTTTAGGATTTTGGGTTTTTGTTTAGGGCTAGGTGTTTAGGGTTTAGGATTTAGGGCTTGTTGTTAAGGGTTTAGGATTTAGGGTTTACTACTTAGGGTTAAGGGTTTATGGTTTAGTGTTTAGTGTTCAAGGCTTAGGTATCATTGCTCAACTTTTAGGTATTTCGGGATTATAGTATAGGGTATAGGGTTTAGTGTATAGGGTTTAAGGGTATAGCTTTTAGTGTCTAAGGTTTAGATCTAATGGTTTAGTTTTTTATGGTTTAGAGGATTTAGGGTTTAATGTTTAGGGTTTAGGATTTAGGATTTAGGGTTTAGGGTTTAATATTTAGTGTTTATTTTTTTATGGTTTATGGTTTTGGTTTAGGGTTTAGTGCTCAGTTTTTAGGGTTTAGGGATTAGGGATTGGGGTTTAGGGATAAATCTTTATGCTTTATGGTTTAAGGGTTTTACATTTTAGGTTTTAGGATTTAGGGCTAAGGTTTTAGTTTTAGAGTTCATCTTTTAGGACTCAAGGTATAGGGTATAGTGTATAGGGTTTAAGGATTTGGTTTAAGGGTATAGGGTATAGTGTATTGGGTTTAGGGTTTAAATCTAAAGGCTCATAGTTTAGGGTTTAGTGTTTATGTATTAGGGTTTAGGTTTTAAGGTTTGGGATTTAGGATTTAGGGGTAAGGTTTTAGTTTTTAGATTTTAACTCTTAGGGCTTAGGGCTTAGGGTTTACGGTTTAGGTTTAAAGTTTAGGATTTAGGGTTTAGGATTTAGGGTTTAGGGTTTAAGGTTTAAGTTTTAGGGTTTATGTTTTATGGTTTAGGAATTAGAGTATAAGGTATAGTGTGTATGGTTTATCCTTTATGGTTAAGGATTTGTAGTTGAGGGCTAAGGGTTTAGGGTTTAACATTTAGGGTTTATTGTTTAGTGTTTAGGGTTTAGTGTTTAGTGTTTAGGGTTTAGGGTTTAGAGTTTAGGTTTTAGGGTTTAAATCTCAAGGATCATGGTTTAGGGTTTAGGGTTTATGTTTTAGGGTATAGGATTTAGTGTTTAGGGTTTGGGACTCAAGTTTTAGGTTTAAGGGTTTAACGTTTAGGTTGTAGTGCTAAAGGTATAAGGTTTAGGTATAAAGTTTTATGGTTGAAGGATTATGGTTTAGGGGTTAGGGTTAAGGTTTTATGGTTTAGGGATAAAGATATAGGGTGTAGGGTTTAGGGTTTATGGCTCATGGTTTAGGGTTTAGGGTTTATGGTTTAAGGTTTAGGGTTTAGGGTTTAGGGTTTATGGATTATGGTTTAGGGTTTAGGGTATAGTGTTTAATCTTGAGTGTTTTTAGATTAGGAATTAGGGGGTTTATAGTTTATGGTTTTATTGTTTAGGTTTTATGGTTTAGGATTTAGTGCTCAGGTTTTAGGGTTTGGGGCTAAGGATTTAAGATTTACATTTTAGGGTTTTTTTGGTTTAGGGCTTAGGGCTTATGGTTCAGGGTTTAGGGTTTAGGGTATAGGGTTTAATGTTTAAGTCTAAGGGCTTACAATTTAGTGATTAGGGGGTTTATGGTTTATGGTTTCGGGATTTAGGTTTTATGGTTTAGGGTTTAGTGTTAAGGGTTTAGGGTTTGGGGCAAAGGATTTATGGTTTACTGATTTAGGGTGTTATGGTTTTTGGCTTAGGGTTTAGGGTTGAGGGCTCGGGGTTTAGGGTTTAGGGTATAGGGTTTAAGGTTTAGGGCTCGGGGATCAAGGTTTAGTTGTTTGAATTCTATGTTTAGGTCTCAAGCTTTATGGTTTAGTTTTTAGGATTTATGGTTTAGAGTTTATGGTTTAGGATTTAGGGCTAATGGTTTAGGCTATAAGGTATAGGGTATCGGGTTTAGGGTTTAGTATTTATGGGGTTTATGATTTATAGTTTAGGGTTTAATATTTAGGTTTTAGGGTTTAGGGTTTAGGGTTTAGTTTTTAGGGTTTGGAATTTAGGGTTTGATTTATGGCTTAGATTTTAGGGTTTAGTGTTAAGGGTTTATGGTTTGCGGGCAATAGGGATTAGGGTTTATTTTTATTGTAGAGGGTTAAGGACTTAAATATTTATGGTTTAGTGTTTAGGTTTTAAGATTTATTGTTTACGGTTTAAGGTTTAATATTTAGTGTTTAGGTTTTAGGGATCGGGGATAGGGTTAAGGGTTTAGGTTTTAGGGTTTAGGGTTTAGGGCTAAGGGTTTAAGGGATTATGTTTTATGGTTTAGGGTTTATTGTATAGAGATTATTTTTAGGGTTAAGGGCTCGTGGTTTAGGGTTAAGGGCTTAGGGTTTAGGGTTTAGGGTATAGGGTTTAAGGTTTAGGGCTCGAGGATCAAGGTTTAGTTGTTTGAATTCTATGTTTAGGTCTCAAGCTTTATGGTTTAGTTTTTAGGGTTTATGGTTTAGAGTTTATGGTTTAGGATTTAGGGCTAATGGTTTAGGCTATAAGGTATAGGGTATCGGGTTTAGGGTTTAGTATTCATGGGGTTTATGATTTATAGTTTAGGGTTTAATATTTAGGTTTTAGGTTTTAGGGTTAGGGTTTAGTTTTTAGGGTTTGGAATTTAGGGTTTTGGATTTATGGCTGAGATTTTAGGGTTTAGTGTTAAGGGTTTATGGTTTGCGGGCTTTAGGGTTTAGGGTTTATTTTTATTGTAGAGGGTTAAGGACTAAGGGTTTAGTGTTTAGGGTTTATGGTAGGGTTTAGGGTTTAGGGCTAAGTGTTTAGGTTTAAATATTTATGGTTTAGTGTTTAGGTTTTAAGATTTAGTGTTTACGGTTTAAGGTTTAATATTTAGTGTTTAGGTTTTAGGGATCGGGGATAGGGTTAAGGGTTTAGGTTTTAGGGTTTAGGGTTTAGGGCTAAGGGTTTAAGGGGATTATGTTTTATGGTTTAGGGTTTATTATATAGAGATTAGTTTTTAGGGTTCAAGGCTCGGGGTTTAGGGTTTAGTTTTGGGGTTCATGATTTAGGGTTTAGGGTTTAGAGTTTATGTCTAAGGGTTTAGTATTTGTAGTTTAGGGTTTATATTTTATGGTTTAGAGGTTAGGGCTAGGGGTTTAGGTTATAGGATTCGGGGTTCGAGGTTAAGTTTATATTGTTTAGGGTTTAGATTTTAGGATTTTTAGGGTTTCAGAGTTAGGCTTTAGGATTTAGGGTTTAGGGTTTAGGATTTATGGATTAGGGTTTAGTGTTTATGGTTTAGTTTTTAGGTTTTGGGGTTAAGGGTTTAGAGTTTATGGTTTAGTGTTTAGAATTATGGGTTTAGGGTTTAAGGATTAGGGTTTGGGGTTTAGGGATAATTGTTTAACATTTATGGTTTATTACATTTAGAGTTTAGTATTTTGGGTTTAGGGTTTAGGGTTTATGGTTTAGGGTTTAAGGTTTAGGGTTTAGGATTTAGGCTTTAGGGCTCAAGATTTAGTGTTTATGGCTTTGGGTTTGTGGTTTTGGTCTAAGGATTTAAGGTTAAGGATTTAATGTTTAGGGTTGAAGGTTTATGGTTTAGGGATTATGGTTTAGGGTTTAGGGTATTTACAGTTTCAGATTTAGGGTTTAAGTCTTACAGTTTAGGATTAAGGAATTTTTGTTTAGGATTTAGTGCTCAGGTTTTAGGGTTTGGGGCTAAGGATTTAAGATTTACATTTTAGAGTTTTTTTGGTTTAGGGCTTAGGGCTTATTGTTTAGGGTTTAGGGTATAGGGTTTAGGGATAATGGTTTAACATTTATGGTTTATGGCATTTAGAGTTTAGTATTTAGGTTTTAGGGTTTAGGGTTTAGGGTTTGGGGCTTGTTATCCAAAATTCAAGAGAGTAATTTTGAGAAAATGCATCAAATTCTTTAAGGCAATTAGGTTGATTCCAGAAAAATCATGTAGGGAAAATTTGGCTAAGTCCCTATCAAGGGAAGGAGTAAGACGAGAAAATGGGAAAAAAGGGTAACGCGAAAGGCAAATAGGTTGATCGGGGAAAAATCATGAAAATTGGCTAAAAGCTCAAAGTCGCTGCAGGACGTTTGGGACGAGAAAAAATCGAACCTAACCGAATCAGCGGAGAGGAACTTTGCCTTTGGGACAAGTTGGGACAAAAGGCGTGAACCGCCAAACCGGGCAAATTTGTCCTGCATACCCAAAAGCAAATGGGACAAAGCGGGACAAAAAGGCGCGAATGCTTGGGACAAAAAGCGAAACCGGGGTGAATTTGTCCAGGCATACCCAAAAGCAAATGGGACGCGCGGGCCAAAAGTACGCGAACCGGCCGGATCGGCCGAAATGGGAAATTTCAGCACCAAAACCAAATGGGACAAAGGGACGCGCGGGACGCGAAAAGCCGAAATGGCCGAAGGCAGAGGAGAAAAGTCAACATTTGACCCGTGGAACTTCAAACGGCCATAACTTTTGACTCCGAGCTCCGATTTTGATAAAATTTGACTTTCTGGAACGAGCACGACGTCCTCTACGCCACAAAAACTGGATTTCTTATTTTTAATGAGGGTAGATATGTTTAAATAAAAGAAACATATTCGGCTCTAGTCAGTCAATGCTCATTCCCGTCAAATGACAGAAAACGCCTGCTGTGCCCAAAACAGCTGCCCACACTCAGAAGGCCATAACTTTTGCATTTCTCAACGAAATCGCACAAAATTGGTACCGTTGGAATCGTGGTTCCGAGCCCGATGCACAGCAATCAAGAAATTCCAGATTTGATCAGAAATTGATTGAGTTTTTTAAGAAAACGTGGCCGGGTTCAGAACAGTGTTTTATTTGGTAGCTGGGAGTGCAATTAAGAGGCATGGTCATCATTCCTTCTCTGCTGCAGCACATGGGACAGTATGGGGAGCCTTTTCCAAGTAATGTATGCCCATTCCACTCAATTTAATGCCTCTTACAGTGGTCAAGGACAGATTTCGGGATTTCCATTTTCCTTCTCTTTTCCTTCTCATTTTTCTATAAAATGAAGTGTTGGGCTCATCAGTAAAGGGGGAGAGTTTTGGGTAACAAAGCTCTCACAAAATTGCTTTGTGAAGCAAAGTGTGTTGCAGCCCTTGTAGTGGACTCCTTGCATGGTGATCCAGCCCTTATCTTGTAATAGATTGAACTGTGCATATCATGAAGCAATAAAATATCAGTTTGTGGATATATCTTCCCCTGCTGTGTTTCCTTGCATTCTTCTTGCCCCTTTGATCCTTCTACAAGTATATTGTGTCTATTTATTATGTTCTTGCAGGAATTCATTATTATTGTGTGTGCTTGGAATATTGCTGTGAATGCATTTTGCTGGATTATGGTGAACTGTCATCACCTCTTCTAGTGTGCATTTTGCCTCTGTATTTCACACATTTGGAGATTACTCTCACACCCTCTTTTTCTGGTGTATCACCGCTTTAGTGTAGGCTTTCATTTTATGCATTCTCTCTCTCTGGTCCCTTGGAATTTTAGGTTAGAATAGCTAGTTTCTCCTGCATTAGAGTAGATTGTGGTGTAGTTTAGGAGCAAGAACCACTTTTTCTCGGAGGTCTATCTCAAGTAGCAAGTCCCACAACTTGGAGATAGTACCCATGTTATCCAATCACACTGGATGCTTAGAGTGATCAAACTAGAAATCTGATCAACATCCAGGGGTGCTGTGATTCGGTGATAACAGTTCTGGCACGCCCGGTGGGACCTAGAGGTCTTTAATTTCATTGCAACAAGATTGATGTGCACTTGTTGTAAGTTCCAGCTTTGAAGGAGCTTTAAAATCGCACATCTGGCGACTCCAAAAGAGGCATAATCCACTGGTTTCTGCAGTCCAAGCCTGACAAATTTATGAGAAGAATACAGACCAGGTCAAGAACTAGGGAGGAAGGATTGTTTGTTTATCTGCATCTATCTCCAGGCAGAGAAAGAAGGGGAAGAAGAGCTCAAAGATCTGCGTCTCCACCTAATAGAACTTTGTCTACACCTCCACCGGTAGACCTTTCTCGCATCAACAAGGGTTCTCGTGCCAATCGTAATGGCGCAACCACTAAATCCCTTTGTCAATTTCACGGCAAAGCAGCTCACTTGCCCTCAATGCACGTAATCCAGCCCATTGCAGATCAAGAACATTCCATTTTTCACTGGAGAAAATCATACCACTCCCGGTGATCATGTCAAAGACATTGCTAACGTCTCAGGTAATCCATGAGATAAATGAAATGGATGTGGTCACAAACCGCGGCATCATCATTCAAAGGGAAGGCATTGCAATGGTTCAAGCCTTGAGGCCGGTTCTATCACAAATTGGAATCGGGCTTGTGCATAGTTCTCCATGAGCAGCTTTGGAGAGAAGGGAGACAACTTGTCTCTTCTAGAACAATTCGACAACTATCAAGAGAGCTCCCAACGAGCAAATTGATCGACTTCAACTTCAGATTTCAAAGGTCTTGGGATAGGATTCCAGTGGCAGTCAAGCCAACAGCAGAAGGTGCTTTTCTATACTATCTTAAAGCTTTGAATTCTGATATTTCTATGTTAATTCAATCTATGGGAGGCACAACCTTACTCGCTTTATAAAGATTGCCATTAGGGCTGAAAACTGTCTTATTCAAGCCGGTAAGCTAGCTCCCTGTGCCCCCAATGCCATTATACCCAAGTTTGGAGAGCCCAAGTACTAGTCAAGCACCTGCCTTAGCTCCTATTCCCACTCCTAGAAATCAAAGTTCAAATGAAGCTTCCACTTCATCTCCAAGTGCCCCAAATGAGCTTCAAGAAGTTATGAAACAATTGCAAAATTTAGGTAATGAGCTGGTCACACTCAAGAGACAAAGAAGCTCAAAGTTTTAGACCTTCCTATCAGCCTCAAGCTCAACCAAATAGGCAACCATATCAACCTCAAAGACCACCCAATCCACCTGCAAATCGAATCAAGCAAGGCCTCCCGCCAATGACCATTTCAGCCCTACAACCCCAATGTTGCATCTCGCATCCAGAGCTTTGGTGCCACCCAAAATAACATGGCCCAAGAGTATGATTGGTGTTTCCCGTGGCAGCCACCACATAACCAATCAATGTGCTTTAACGGTGCATTAAATCAGCTCTAATGGTGCAACCATGGTGGGTCGCAAGAGTCCAGCCACGAAGGAGATCAGCAGCAGAAGCACCTCAAAGCAAGGAACATCTCCGAACGAAACTACTCTTGTCAATCGGGCAGTCAAGATTTTCGTGGTATGAATCAAATACCTCTCAAAGTGTTGCAGCCAACACAAGGTCAAAGAGGAGAAATTTGGGTGAAGAACAGCCATTGGCGTCGAGTAATCCACAACCTTCTACCACTCCACAAGCCGCTGGCAAACAAACTATAGTCCAAACATACAAGGAGCACCTAAAACGGCCCCTAGGCCAACTCAAATGCCAGCTGCTGCTGCCCATATGCAAGGAATGAATGCGCAGCCAAGGGACAAGCAGAGGGATACTTCATCTCCATTCAACATCATTGATCAGATGAAGAAGACAAATGTCAACATATCAATGTGGCAATCACTATCCATCCTGTGCCAAAGAGATTTGCTACAAGCTGCCATGAAGGACTCGGGTCAACTTCAAATCAACAGTCCAAATGCAAGAGGAGGTACTCACAAATGCTGCCCACTCAAGGAAATCATGGAGGACAAAGAAGGTAAAATGTTGAAGCCCCCTCCATTTTATGTTTCATTGATCATAGGAGATAAGTTTGGTGCATAATCGCATGATCGACTCGGGGCAAGTAGTTCAAGAATGCCAAACAAATAAGCTGACAATCAGCTTAGGGCTTCAATATGAAGTCGTCTCCAAGGGTGTAGTGCAATTAGATGGGACAGCAGTGACAACGGTTGGAGTAATCAAAGGTTTGAGCCTCACACTGCACGCATGTCCCAATGTAGTAGTGTTGCAAGATGTGTCGGTCATAGACCTACCACCACTCTTTGCATTATGCTTGTCAAGAGACTTCACTGCTAAAATCGGAGGCTATCTTTCAGCGGATTGGTCACACATGTTGTTCAGAACAAGGTATGGAACTAAGGCTACAATCAGGTCTGAACCTATTGCAAACTTCCACATTGAGCCTTACACTCCAAGCCAAATCAATGCCAACTGCTCAGCATTTGATCAAGAAGATTATCCAAGCACTGATGAAGCCGACACCAAGGTGGAAGCATCCTGATTTGACTCTTGATGAATGGGCAAGCAAGGTGCATGCTTTTGATCCCTATCAAGAAATAGAAGAATCGAGCTATGGGAGTCTATTGCATACATGAAGAGAATCAACCTCTTCCCAAAGATCACCAAGCCGAGATCATAAGGACAAGAATGAAGTATGGCAATTGTTCTTTGATGGGTCAAGGAGCAGATAAGGTGCAGGAGGAGGAGCTATGCTCATTTCACCGCAAGGTATAAGGTATTACTCACCTTCCGTTTCCAGCTTTTCCTGCTCAAACAACACAAACTGAGTATGAAGCCTTAATTCATGGATTGCACTGGGCAAAGAAGAAAGGCATCAGAATTTACAAGTGTTTGGTGATAGTGAGCTGATCATAAACCAAGTCAAAGGAAAAATGCTGCCAAGAATGATCTGTCAAGAACTACAAAAATCGGGTATGGGATCTTATCAAGATTTTGAAGCTTTTAGCATCATTTCCATCCCAAGAAAAAGAATGAAGTCATTGATGATCGGCAGCAATTGGGGCTGCGTTTGATGTTGTAGAAAGTATCAAAAGTGAGAAAACTCAGCCTCATATCAAAGTGGTTGTGAGACCAGCTGTTCCGGATAACAACACAAGTTGGCAAGTCTTCGAGAATGATCAGCAAATTGTTAATTTCCTACAAGAAGAAGCTGAGTTCTCCATGAGAAATCAAGACAAGCTGGAGCAGCAAAGTATGGTGACCAAGTGGTGCAGCTGAGGACTAACAAACTGCCAAAAGGCCTCATAACGCTGGAGTCAATCTTCAACCCGAATGATCAGTTCCGGAAGGAGAAAGCGAACATTCAAGTAAAGGGTGAAGATTCAGAGCCTATCTTAGTAGATGAAGGCAAGACATTACAAATTGGCAAAGTAAGTACTCCACAAGAGAAATCTGATTTTGTTCAGCTTTGTCAAGAATTCCCAGATGTCTTTGCTTGGACTTACAAAGATTTAAGAGGTTTCAATCCAAATTTGGCACAACATACTATCGAGTTGGATCCGGAATCCAAGCCTCGCTGTGCAAAAGCAAAGGCCAGTGAATCCTCATATCGAGCCTCTCATGAGAAAAGAGTTAGGCAAGCTCATTGAGGCCAGTATCATCTTCCCCATCAAACACTCAAGTTGGGTTGCAAACTTGGTGCCGGTAAGAAAGAGAAACGGAGAAATAAGATTGTGTGTGGACTTTCGTGATCTAAATAGAGCATCACTCAAAGATCATTATCCGCTTCCATCAATGGAACAAATATCAGGTCAGAATGGTTCGTAAAGGTTTTCATTGCTAGATGGATATTCAGGCTATAATCAGATATTGGTGAAAGAAGAAGATCAATTCAAAACGGCCTTCACTACAAAATGGGGCACGTATGCTTACAAGAAGATGCCATTTGGACTGTCAAATGCCGGAGCAACATTTCAGCGAGCTATGGATATGGCGTTCAAAGGCTTGATCAACAAGATAGTGCTGGTATATCTAGATGATATCACTGTCTTCTCAAAGAATGCAGCAGACCATCTCTTTCACCTCGCATGCAAGTGTTTCGAGGTGTAGAAGGTTTGAGTGTCATCAATCCAAAGAAGTGTGTATTCTTGGCACACGAAGGCAAACTGTTGGGCCACATTGTCTCTAGGGAAGGGCTAACAATTGATCCTGAAAGGGTTGAAGCCATCCGAACGCTTCCATTACCACACCACAAGAAATCTCTCCAAAGCTTCTTAGGAAGGATAAACTTTGTCCGCAGATTTGTGCCTAATTTTGCCACTCTTGTGAAGCCTCTAACAATGATGTCAAGAAGAGTCCGGCATTCAAATGGACAGCAGAAGGCAAGGAGAGTTTTGAAAGCATCAAGCATGCAATATCACAAGCTCCAACTCTTATCAACCCGTGCATTTCTCAAAGGACTTCATGTTGTATGCATGGAGGATCGGATACAATCTCACCTATCTCGACACAAACCTGAATAGAGAAGGTTCGTAACAGCCCATAGCATTCTTCACCAAACCTTGGAAGATTATGAAATAAAGTATTCTTTCATCGAGAAGCATGTCCTTGCTGTTATCAGAAGCTTGAAGAAGTTCAGACACTTGGTCTCAAACAATAAAATTCAACTGCTGGTGTCTCATGCTGGCGTCAAGGACTTCCTCCTAAACAAGGATTTAAATGAGAAGAGAGCAGGTTGGATCACTCGGGCAATGGAATATGACATTGAAATCAAAGTGACCAAGCTAGTTCGTGGCAAAGGCTTGTGTGAGCAGCTCGCTTCCAAACAATCAGACGAGCCAAAAAGTGAAGAGGATGTTGTCCTGCTACTACAGAATGATCAAGAACAGCCAGCTGATGATGCATCCATCCCATGTTGGACTCAAGACCTTGTGCATTACCTCCAAACAGGTTTGTGCCCTCCAGAAGTGAGCAAAGCAAAAAGGAGATACTTCAGATTACAAGCCATTCCATATGTGCTTGTTGACGGAGTTTTGTTCAAGAAGGACATCAATGGTGTTCTATTAAGATGCATTGGAACAGGTCAAGTTGAGAAGATCCTACACGAGTTCCATGACGGGGAAGGAGGAGGCCACTTTGCTCCACGAGTAACAGCTCTAAAAATCATGAAAGCTGGTTACTATTGGCCTACTGTGTTCAATGATTGCTACTCATGGGTCAAGAAATGCAAGAAATGTGCATTCTTCACGGGGAAAGAAAGGTTAGCAGCGCTGCCCCTTCGTCCAATTTCAGCGGATCAGCCATTCATGCAATGGGGATTGGACTTCATTGGAGTCATCAATCCAAATTCAAGTCAAGGCCACAAGTGGATTCTAACAGCAACAGACTATTTCACCAAGTGGACTGAAGCAGTGGCGCTCAAGGAGGCAAATGAATCTAATATCTTAGATTTCTATGAAGGGATAGTCACGAGGTTTGGTGCCCCTGCCACTATCATATCAGATAATGCATTGGCATTTCTTGGCACAAAGATCACTGAGTGGGCTGTAAAAAATTGTGTGTATCTCAGCACTTCATCAAACTATTACCCTCAAGGTAATGGCCAAGCCGAGTCTACAAACAAGAACCTACTAAGAATCATCAGGAGGACTCTGGATGAAAATCAAAGAACTTGGCATACAAAGCTCAAATCAGCTCTATGGGCTGATAGGATCACACCCAAGAGATCTACAGGAAGCTCTCCATACAAGCTTGTATACGGGAAAGAAGCAGTTCTACCTATATCGCTTGAGTTGCCAGCACTGGAACTCCTGAAACAGTTGGAGCTGGCTGAGTTTGAACCTATGGAAATCAGGTATGCAGAGCTAATGGAATTAGAAGAAACAAGAGAGCACGCAATGCAGACCATAGAAAAGGATAAAGCATTGGTCAAAAAGAGTTTTGACAAGAAAGCTAAGGCCGTGATATTCGCAAACTGGAGATTTGGCATCAAGTGGGATGTCGATCGTGCAAAACCAGGAAGCACTCCAAGTTTGATGCCATCCGGAGTGGCCATACATGATCATCGAATGCAAAGGTAGCAATGCTTTCCGATCGCTAAGTTGGATGGTGAAGAATGCAGATCCGGCCAATGGAATCTATCTCAAACGCTACTAGAAAGATAGCTTCTCATCCTCAGTAAATATTAATTTAGATTTTCCATTCCTCTAAGTGCTTATGCACATCAGATCATTGTTAGAGTAGTTTTTATTTCCCTAAGTGCAGGCACATGTCCTATCGCTTCTAGTATGTGCATGTTGCAGTTCATCAAGCTCCTGAGAAAGAATTTGCAGCCATAAGAAAACCAGCTCAACGAATGATTCAATGGCTCAAGGACACAAGTTTTCAAATTTCAGATCAGCTGAGAGGCTATCAAACAGACTCCATGCCCAATGGATTGCTACAAGCAGCTGGCCATTCTTCATCTGGCAGGCAGATGACCCCGCTGAGTCGCCAAAATTGTTATCCAAAATTCACCCCTCAAGGTAATTTTGATAACATGCATCAAATTCTTTAATCCCAAGCAATTATGTTGATTCAGAGTGAAAGGTCATGTTTCTAGGGTCCCCTCATATTTGTCTAACTCCCCGTCCAAGAGGAAGAGAGTAAGTTCTCGAGAAAATGTAAAAAAAGGGTCAGCAGAAGGCAAATAGGTTGATCCAGAAAATCGTGAAAATTGGCTAAGTCCCGCTCAAGGTCGCCTCCGGGACGTTTGGGACAGAAAGCGCGAATGGGCCGAATTCAACGGAAACCGAGAACTTTTGTCCAAAGGACAAACAAAAAACGCAAAAAAACGGGACAAAATGGGACAAATGGGACAAAAGTACGCGCTGGGCGCGAAATTCCGCCTCGAAAAAAGAGAAAAATCGACTAATGCCGAGAGGGTCGCTTTGGGACAAGACAAAAGGCGCGAACCGCCGAACCGGCGAATTTGTCCTGCATACCCAAAAGCAAATGGGGGACAAATGGGGACAAAAGTACGCTGAACCGCGAACCGCCGAACCGGGCCGAAATGAGAACTTTTGTCCCTGACAAATGGGACAAAGGCGCGAACCGCCAATCGGCGAATTTGTCCTGCAAATACCCAAAAGCAAATGGGACATATGGGCCAAAAGTACGCGAACCGGCCGGATCGGCCGAAATGGGAAATTTCAGCACCAAAACCAAATGGGACAAAGGGACGCGGGACGCGAAAAGCCGAAATGGCCGAAGGCAGAGGAGAAAAGTCAACATTTGACCCGTGGAACTTCAAACGGCCATAACTTTTGACTCCGAGCTCCGATTTTGATAAAATTTGACTTTCTGGAACGAGCACGACGTCCTCTACGCCACAAAAACTGGATTTCTTATTTTTAATGAGGGTAGATATGTTTAAATAAAAGAAACATATTCGGCTCCAGTCAATCAATGCTCATTCCCGTCAAATGACAGAAAACGCCCACAGCCAAAAAAATAGCCTGCCCACACTCAGAAGGCCATAACTTTTGCATTTCTCAACGAAATCGCACAAAATTGGTACCGTTGGAATCGTGGTTCCGAGCCCGATGCACAGAAATCAAGAAATTCCAGATTTGATCAGAAATTGATTGAGTTTTTTAAGAAAACGTGGCCGGGTTCGTAATGTTGTTTTATTCGTAGCTGGAGTGCAATTAAGAGGCATGGTCATCATTCCTTCTCTCGCTGCAGCACATGGGACAGAGATGGGGAGCCTTTTCCAAGTAATGTATGCCCATTCCACTCAATTTAATGCCTCTTACAGGTGGTCAAGGACAGATTTCGGGATTTCCATTTTCCCTTCTCTTTCCTTCTCATTTTTCTATAAAATGAAGTGTTGGGCTCATCAGTAAAGGGGGAGAGTTTTTGGGTAACAAAGCTCACAAAATTGCTTTGTGAAAGCAGTGTCTGCAGGCCCTTGTAGTGGACTCCGCATGGTGATCCGTGCCCTTATCTTGTAATAGATTGAATCGTGCATATCATGAAGCAATAAAATATCAGTTTGTGGATATATCTTCCCCTGCTGTGTTTCCTTGCATTCTTCTTGCCCCTTTGATCCTTCTACAAGTATATTGTGTCTATTTATTATGTTCTTGCAGGAATTCATTATTATTGTGTGTGCTTGGAATATTGTGAATGCATTTTGTTGGATTATGGTGAACTGTCATCACCTCTTCTAGTGTGCATTTTGCCTCTGTATTTCACACATTTGGAGATTACTCTCACACCCTCTTTTTCTGGTGTATCACCGCTTTAGTGTAGGCTTTCATTTTATGCATTCTCTCTCTCGGTCCCTTGGAATTTTAGGTTAGAATAGCTAGTTTCTCCCGCATTAGAGTAGATTGTGGGGTGTAGTTTAGAGCAAGGATAGTACCATGTTATCCTAGAAAATCAACATCCGGGTGCTGTGATTCGTGATAACAGGCTAAGTATTTAAGATTTACATTTTAGGGTTTTTGTGTGTTTAGGGCTTAGGGCTTATTGTTTAGGGTTTAGGGTTTCGGGTATAGGGTTTAATGTTTAAGTCTAAGGGCTTAAAGTTTAGGGATTAGGGGTTTATTGTTTATGGTTTCAAGATTTAGGTTTTATGGTTTAGGGTTTAGTGCTAAGGGTTTAGGGTTTGGGGCAAAATTTTTAGGGTTTATGGTTTATGGTTTTATGGTTTATGGCTTAGGGTTTAGGGTTGAGGCCTCATGGTTTAGGGTTTAAGGTGTAGGGCTCTGGGGATCAAGGTTTAGGTGTTTGAATTCTATGTTTGGGTCTCAAGATTTATGGTTTAGAGTTTATGGTTTAGGATTTAGGACTACAGTTTAGGCTATAAGGTATAGGGTTTAGGGTTTAGCGTTTAAATTTTAGGTTTTAGGGTTTAGGGTTTAGGGTTTGGGATTTAGCATTTAGGATTTATGGCTTAGATTTTAGGGTTTAGTGTTAAGGGTTTAGGGTTTGCGGGCTTTAGGGTTTAGGGTTTATTTTTATGGTAGAGGGTTAAGGACTAAGGTTTTAGTGTTTAGTGTTTATGGTAGGGTTCGGTGGTTTAGGGCTAAGGGTTTAGGTTTAATTTTTATGGTTTAGGGTTTAGGGTTTAAGATTTAGTGTTTACTGATTTAGGGTTTAATATTTAGTGTTTAGGTTTTATGGATGAGGGATAGTGTTAAGGGTTTAGGTTTTAGGGTTTAGTGTTTAGGGATAAGGGTTTGAGGGGATTATGGTTTATGGTTTAGGGTTTAGGGTTTAGTGTTTATGTCTAAGGGTTTAGTATTTACGGTTTAGGGTTTAGGGTTTAGGTTCTAGGCTTTAGGGCTCATGATTTAGTGTTTATGGCTTAGGGTTTATGGCTTGGGTCTAAGGGTTTAAGGTTAAGGATTTAATTTTTAGGGTTGAGGGATTATGGTTTAGGGTTTAGGGTATTTTGGGTTTAATTTAGTGTTTATGGTTTAGGGTTTAAGTCTTATAGTTTAGGATTAAGGAATTTTTGTTTAGGGTTTAGTATTTAGGGTTTATGATTGAGGTCTAAGGTTTTTTAATTTATGGTTTATGGTTTAATTTTTAGGATTAAGGGTTTAGGGTTTAGGGTTTAGTGTCTAGGGTTTAAGGTTTAGGGTTTAGGTTTAGGGATAAGGGTTTATGGTTTATGGTTTAGGGATAAGGGTTTAACAATTAGGGTTTAGGGTTTATGGTTTACGGTTTAGGGATGAAGGTTTAGGATTTAGGGTATATATTTTAGTGCTAATAGTTTACATTTTAGGTTTAGTGTTTAGGGATTATGGTTTAGTTTTTTGGGCAAAGGATTTAGTGTTTAGTGTTTAGGGATAAGTGTTTAGTTCTCATCGTTTAGGGTTTGGAGATAAGTTTTTATATTTTATGGTTAGGGTTTAGTGATTAGGTTTTAGGGGTAGGGGTTTGGGGTTTCAGATTGTTGTTTAAGATTTAGGTTTTAGGGATAATGGTATAGGGTTTAGGGTTTATTTTTAGGGTTTAGGATTTAGGGTTTAACAAAGTAAAGGTAGGGGGTTTATGAGTTAGGGTTTTGTGTTTAGTGTTTAGGGTTTAGGGTTGATGGTTTAGTTTTTTGCATTTAGTGTTTAGGGTTTAAGGAATTTATGATTTTACGGTTTACGACCAAGTCCTTAGGGAATAGGTTTTAGGGGGTTTAGGGTTTAGGGTTTAGGATTTAGGGATAAGGGTTTACTTTTTATGACTTAGGATTTAGGGTTTTGGGTTTTGTGTTTAGGGCTATGGGTTTACGGTTTAGGATTTAGGGCTTGTTGTTTAGGGTTTAGGTTTTAGGGTTTAGGGATTAGGTTAAGGGTTTAGGGTTTAATGTTTCACTGTCTCGGTCTTGTGTCTCATTACTCATCTTTTAGGGTTAAGGGATCATAGTATAGGTTATAGGGTTTATTATATAGGGTTTAGGGTTCAGGGCTCAGCTTTAAGTGTCTAAGGTTTAGACCTAATGGTTTAGTTTTTATGGTTTAGGGGATTTAGGGTTTAGGGTTTAGGATTTAGGATATATGTTTTACGGTTTAATGTGTAGTGTTTATTGTTTTGGGTTTTGGTTTAGGGTTTAGTGCTAAGGGTTTAGGGTTTAGGGTTTATGGCTTCAGGCTAAAGGTTTAGGGTTTATGGTTTAAGGGATTTAGTTTAAGTTTAGGGTTTATGTCTTATGGTTTAGGATTTAGTGTTTAGGGTTTTGGGCTCAATTTTAGGTTTTAGGGTTTAAGGTTTATGTCAGGGCTAAGGGTTTAGGGTTTAGGTATAAAGGTTTGGGGTTGAGGGATTATGGTTTAGGGATTAGGGTTTAGGTTTTATGGTTTAAGGATAAGGATATAGGGTCTAGGGTTTAGGGTTTATGGCTCATGATTCAGGGTTTAGGGTTTAGGGTTTAGGGTTTAGTGACTAGGGTTTTGGGTTTAGGGTTTAGGGTTTTGTTTTAGGGTGTACTATTTAGGATTTAGGGTTTAGTGTTTATGGTTTAGGGTTTACAATTTATGGTTTACAACTTAATGGTAAATGTTTAAAGTTTAGGGATTAGGAGATTTATGGTTTATGGTTCCGGGCTTAGGCTTATTGGTTGAGGATTTAGTGCTCAGTGTTTAGGGTTTGGGGCTAAGGATTGAAGGTTTACAATTTAGGGTTTTTAAGGTTTAGGGTTTAGGGTTTAGTTTTTAGGGTTAATTGTTTAAGTTTTAGGATTAAGGGTTTAAGGTTTAGGGTTTATGGTTTATGGTTTAAGGTTTAAGGCTAAGGGCTTATGGTTTAGGGATTAGGGGGTTTATGGTTTATGGTTTCAGGGTTTAGGTTTTATTGTTTAGGATTTAGTGCTCAGGTTTTAGGTTTTGGGGCAAGGATATAGGGTTTACATTTTATGGTTCTATGGTTTATTCCTTAGGGTTTAATGTTTAGGGTTTAGGGCTCAGTGTTTAGGGTTATAGGTTTTCGAATTCTGGGTTTAGGTCTCAAGGTTTATGGTTTAGTGTTTAGGGTTTATTGTTTAGATTGTATGCTTTAGGATTTAGAGCTAATGGTTTAGGCTATAAGGTATATAGGGTTTAAGGTTTAGGGTTTAGGGGTCAAGGTTTAGGGTATAGTATTTATGGGATTTATGGTTTACATTTTAGGGTTTAGCATTTAGGGTTTAGGGTTTAGGGTTTAGGGCTTAGATTTTAGGGTTTAGTGTTAAGGGTTTAGGGTTTAGGATTTATTGCTAATGGTAGAGGGTTAGGGACTTAGGGTTTATGGTTTAGAGTTAATGTTTTATGGTTTAGTGTTTAGGGTTTAAGATATAGTGTTTATGGTTTAGGGTTTATTATTTATTGTTTAGGTTTTAGGGCTCTTGGTTTAGGGTTAAGGGTTTAGGGCTAAGGCTTTAGGGTTTATGGTTTAAGGGGTTTATAGTTTAGGGTTTAGGGTTTAGCATTTAGTGTATAGGTTCTTTTTTTTAGGGTTTAAGGCTTAGTGTTTACGGTTTAGGGTTTAGTTTTTAGGGTTAAGGGTTTAGGGTTTAGGCTAAGGGTTTAGTATTGACAGTTTAGGGTTTACAATTGAGGGTAAATATTTTAGGGTTAGGGGTTTAGGCTTTAGGCTTTAGGGGTCAAGGTAAAGGTTTTAGGGTTTTCAGTTTAGGGTTTAGATTTGAGAATTCTTAAGGTTTAGGGTTTAGGGTTTAGGATTTAGTTTTTAGGGTTTAAGGTTTAGGATTTAGGGCTCAAGGTTTATTTTTTATGGTTTAGTTATTAGGGTTTTGGGTTAAAGATTTAGTTTTTACAGTTTAGTGTTTAGGATTAAGGGTTTAGGGATTAGGGCTTAGGGTTTTTGGTTTAGGGCTAATGGTTTGGATATTTAAAAAAACATTTATGGTTTATTGCATTTATAGTTTAGGATTTAAGGTTAAGGGTTTAGGGATTAAGGCTCTGGGGTTTAGGTTTTTAGGTTCTTTTTTTGTTTTATGGTTTAGAGTTAAGGGCTCAGAGTTTTGGGTTTATGGTTAATGGTTTAAGGTTTAGGGTTTAGGGTTTAGGATTTATGGATTAGGGTTTAGGGGTAAGGGTTTAGGGTTTAGGGCTCGGGGTTTAGCAATTATGGTTTAGGGTTTATGGCTCAAGGTTTAGGTTTTAGGGTATAGGGATCAAGGTTTAGGGTTTATGGTTTATGATTTAGGTCTAATGGTTTAGGTTTTAGATTTTAGGGTTTAAGGTTTATATTCTAGAATTAAGGGTTTAGGGTTTAGTTATTGTTAGTGTAGATTCACAACACCCTGGATGTTTTCTCGCATTTCTAGTTTGATAATTGACATCTAGTGTGATTTCACAACATTGAGTCTTTTCCCAAAGTATGGGACTTGCAAAATGGGAAAAGAATCTTCAGATTAGAGGCTAGTTCCTCAAATCCTCTTATTAGATGTATGCTTACAAATTACAGAGTTTTAAAACTTAAAATCCTACTCTAAATTCCAAGGGACATAGGTAGAGGATGAAAAAGAAATAAAACTAAGACTAATAAGGTGATACACCAAAGGAGTGGTGAAAATTTACTTCTAAAAATTGACATAGATTAAAAGAATGCAACAAAACATCATGCACAAACCGTTAAAATGTAATGAAAGATCTGAAATGAAGCAAACAACACAAGAAGAGGATTGAAACTCATTCACAAAGCTTGCATTGTCATTTCCATTCAAAAATACATGCATTAAAATAGTAGAGAGGTAGAAAACAAGTTGCAATCCTGAAAGAGGTTTGATATTCCATAAAATCACTTTCTAGGGTGAAGGAGGGAATCTGTAAAACATAAAAATGTTCAACCCTTACAAAATGAGCCAAATCTGGCTTTTAACAATGAAAGTTCAAGCCCAGGAAGGAGAAAACGTGGGAAAGCATCCAACCACTAACAAAAATAATCAATACATCATGGGTACCCTTGAAATTTCATTCCCCAATGTTTTTTGACCATGCTGGGAGAGAATGGAATCCATACTTCATTAAAAATGGTGGTTGAAATGTCAGTTCTACTCTCTTTCCCATGCTAGAGGAATTTTCCATTTTCTCTTACCAAAATTCATAAAAATAAAAAATTTAAGATTCCATCATATAGATAATTTAACCAAATTTCCAATGACACCAAAATTTTGAAAATCTGAGCTCTGGATCAAAAGTTATGCCCTTCTGAAGATTTAGAGTAAAAATGGGGCAAAAATGGGTTTTGGAGGGCTGAAAGTTTAAAATTTTCCAATTTTTTTGAATTTGGGAAAATTTCCCCAAAAACATCTGTTTCCCAAACCTTCCGATGCCACATGGCATATGTCCCGATTAGTTCATGGCCTTCCCTTTACCATTTTACAACTTTTTGGAATTTGGAAAATTTTCCAAAAATTCTCCGCCGGCCCGATGGCCTGATGCCACGTGTCACCCTCTGATTTGCTAGCAAGGGCATGCTTCTAATTTTTCCTTTCACTTTGACAATCTCCCCGAATGGGACACATGGTGCCTTTTCATTGGCATGGGCCTGAACTAGTTCTTTTCCTTCTACGGACCCACCTTAAGATTTTCACCTAGCCACGTGGACACGTGGCATGTTTTCATTGGTGTGGGCCATCAAGAGCAGAGTTTCATTGCATTATTTTCCATATTTTGGCAAAAGGGAAAATTTCCCATGTACCTCCAACTTCCTAATGCTCGAGGACACATGGTGGGTTTTAATTCATTAGTAGGCCTTCGGGCTGAGATATTCCATTTGTGCCAACTTTGGAAATTTTCCAAATTTCTCCCACCACTCTGAACTCCGACGTCCCTAAGGACACACGGCACATTCCTATTAGTGCGGGCCTTGGATTGCCAAAAATTTTATTGTGCACCCCACCAATACTTGGTAAAATTTTCTAAGTCACCCCCACCAATCAACCATTCCGCCGCTGACATGGTGCATTCTGATTCGCTGGCAGACCTCCCATGGGAAAATTTCCCTCCAAAACTCTTCCAAGCCATAACTTGCAAAATACAAGGAGTTAGAAGGAAAAATTTACCTTTCTGGAAAGATGAGTAGATTCTCTATCCAATGAAGCCATTTCTAGAAAATTTTGAGTGCCTAAAAAGTGAAAAAAATTAACTGAGGCACAAGGAATGAAGGAATGAAAGGGAGTTAGCAAAAAAATGAGCAAGGGGCTAATTCTAGATAACAATTTTAGTGACTCAGAGGGGTCATCTTCCTAATAGATGAACTTACCATTGCTTCAAGTAATCCATTGGGCATGGAGTCATCAAAATAACTACTTGGTGTATTAATTCATTAGAAAATTTCAAGAGGAATATTGTGAGAGTAGAACAACACTTATCTGGAACATGGCTTACAAAATGCATTCTTGGGACAAAGCTTGTGCCAAAGCACTTAGGGAAATGGAAAACTAAGCTACAAAAAACAATGTGCACAAGCACTTAGAGGAATGAAAATCTAAGCTAATATGTACAAGGTGGAGAATTCCCCTCTTATAGTAATGCTTTTAAATGGATTCCATTAACTGGAATATGTAGTTCTTCACCATCCAATGTAGACAATTGGAAGGCATTACTGTTCTTACATTTTGTGACCATGTACGGGCCACTCCAAATGACATCAAACTTTGAATGCCTATCTGGATTTTCTCGGCCTACATCCCATTTCAACACTAGATCTCCAACTTGGAAGGTTCTAGCCTTATATTTCCTATCAAAGGTTCTCTTGACCAAGGCTTGGTCCTTCTCCATTGCTTGGGCTACATGATCCCTAATTTATTGGAGCTCCATCAATTCAGCATATCTAACCTCCATGGGTTCAAACTCTAATAACTCTAATTGCTTCATGAGTTCCAACGTTGGCAACTCAAGTGACATGGGCAAACATTGATTCTCTTCCATAAACAAATCTGAATGGAGAATTACCTATGGATCTATTGGGAGTTATCCTATCAGCCCATAAGGCTGATTTCAATTTGGTGTGCCAACCCCTCGATTTTCATCAAGAGTCCTCTTAATGATCCTTAACAAGTTCTTGTTGGTAGACTCAGCTTGGCCATTACCTTAAGGGTAATAATTTGATTAAGTCCTCATATAAATCCCATTTTTAACAGCCCATTCAGTCACCTTTGATCCTATGAATTCCAAAGAATTATATGATATTATAGTGGTAAGTATACCAAATAGATTACTATCCCCTTCATAGAAGTCTACAATTCTAGATTCATTTACTTCTTTAAGTACCACCACCTCACTCCATTTGGTGAATTAGTATGTGGTCTATTAGAATCCACTTGTTTCCTTAGCTTGATTTGGGTTAATGATTCTAATGAAGTCCAAACCCCATTACATGAATGGATGGTCAATCTGAAATTGGGTGTAATGGAAGGGAAGCTAATCTCTCCTTTGCCTATGAATAGTGCACAATTTTTGCACCTCTTGATCCATGCATAACAATCACTGAATACCTTGGGCCAATAATAGCCAGGCTTTATGATCTTGAGGGCTATCACTCTTGGAGAAAAATTACCTCTAGTTGATCCGCCATGGAACTCTTTTAGTGTTCTATCAATTTGGTTTGTCCCAATGCATCTCAACAACACTCCATTTATATCCTTTTTGAACAAAACACCATCAACAAGTGCATATGGGATAGCTTGCAATCTTAAGTGTCTTCTCTTGGTTTTGTTCATCTCTGGAAGGCATATGCCTATTTGTAAGAAGTGCATTATGTCTTGGGTCCAGTAAGGAGTGAGCATACAACACCATTTTTTTCTTGAACACTTCTTCATTCTTGGTTTTCTTGCAATGCCAAAACAACATCCTTCCCATTACTTGTTTCCATTAATTTTCTCAAGACCAGATACTCACACAACCCTTTCCCTCAGACTAGATTTTTGAATTTGATCTCAATGTCATACTCCATGACATGAGTAATCCACCCTGCATGTTTTTCATTTAGGTCATTGTTGAGGAGGAAGTCTTTAACTCCCACATGAGAAACCAGTAGTTAAACCTTGTTGTTTGAAACTAGGTGTTTAAATTTCTTCAAAATCCTAATCACTGCAAGTACATGCTTCTCAATGAAGGAATAACTCACCTCATAGTCCTCCAAGATTTGGATAAATAAGGAAATTGGCTGCTCATTATTTTCTTTGTTTTGTTATACTAAAATTACAAAAATAGTATCACCACCGCCAAATGCATAAAGGATGAAATCCTTGGAGAAACCTAGATTAATGAGAGTTGGAGCTTATGAGATAGCCTCTTTGATTACCTCAAAACTTGCCTTACCTTCTGCTATCCATTTGAAAGCCATGGTTTTCTTCAACATCATATTTATTGGCTTGACAAGGGATGCAAATTCTGGCACAAACCTTTGAACAAAATTGATTCTTCCTACGAAAATTTGAAGGGCCTTCTTATGACTTAGTAATGGCAAGGATTTTATTGCTTCAACCCTCTCTAGATCAATGTCTAATCCTTCTTTGGAAACAATGTGGCCAAGGAGCTTTCCTTCATGAGCTAGGAAAATACATTTTTTAGGATTCAAGGATACTTCAAATATTCTACATCTTTGGAACACTTGTCTCAAATGAAAGAGATGATCTACTACACTTTTAGAAAATAAAGTGATATCATCTAGGTATATCAGCACCATTTTTTGTTGAATAGTCCTTGAATGCCATGTCCATTTCCCTAAAAGGTAGATCATGTGTTGGACAACCCAAATGACATTTTTTTATATGCATAAGTTCCCATTTGGTGGTGAAGGTTGTTTTAATCTGATCCTCCTCCTTTACCATGATATTATTATACCCCGGATAACCATCTAGAAATGAAAACCTCTCAAATCCAAAGCAACAACTTGTAAAATCTACTCCATGGAAGGAAGTGGGTAATGATCTTGAGAGATGCTCTATTCAAATCTCTAAAGTCTACACACAATCTAATTTCTCCACTCTTCTTTCTAACTAGAACCAAGTTTTCAACCCATCTAGAATTCTTGATGGGAAATATGATACTTGCCTCTATTAACTTATTCAATTCCTTCCTCATGAGAGGCTCCATGTGTGGATTGAACGGCCTTTTGTTTTTTCCTGATGGGTTTAGCACTGGATCTAATTCAATTGTGTGTTGAGCTATCTTGGGATTTGAAACCTCTCAAGTCTTCATAGCTCAAGAAAATACATGGGAACTTTTGGAAAAGTTCATAAGAACTCATACCTTCTTGCTTGGTTGTTACTTTACCAATTTGAAGTGATTTGCCTTCTCCCACCGAGATGGGCACTAAATCTTCTCTCTTGACTTGGATGTTTGTCTTCTCCTTCCTAAATTGATCATTAGGATTAAAATGGACTCCAAAGTGAAAGTCCCTTTGGAAGTTTTGTTGGTTCTTATTGTGCACCACTTGATCACCATAATGTTGTTCCAACTTTTCCTAATTTTTGGCCGAGAACTTAGCTTCTTCTTGCAAGAAATTGATGATTTACTAGTCACTTTCAAACACTTGCCAACTTACATTATTGTTTAGCACTCGATGGCCTCACAATCACATGGATGCTTGGCTGCATTTTATCTTTCTTGATACTTTTAACAACATCGAAGGCTACACCAACTGCTGCAAGTTTGTCAACCGCTTGGTTTTCTTTTCTAGGGATGGAATTGATGCCAAATCCTTCAAAATCCTCAATGAGGTCCCACACCCTATTCTTATAACACTTGAGTAGATCATTTTGGTAACATGCTACCCTTTAACTAATTAACAATCATCTCATTGTCACGAAAGACTTGTAAGTTTTTGGTACTCTTGATTGACCAATACAATCCTTGTATCAAAGCTTCATATTCAGCAATGTTGTTAGAACATGAAAACTAAAATATAAAAGATGAATAATATTTAATGCATTGAGGTGAAACAAGCATAGCTCCTCCCTCCCTACACCTTTTCTACCTCTTAATCCATCAAAAAATAACTTCCATACCTCATTGTCATCCTTATGGTTTGGTTTGGTGATACTAGGAATAGGCTGACTTTCTTCATGTATGTAATAGACTCCTAGCTCAGATTCTTCTATTTCTAGGTAGGATCAAAAGCATGTACCTTTCTTTCCCATTCATCAAGAGTCAAATCCGGGATGCTTCAACTTTGGTTTCAACTTCATCCATGCTTGGATAATCCTCTTGATCAAATATTAAACAATTGGCATTGATTTGGCTTGGATTATGAGGCTTAATGTGAAAATTTGCAATAGGTTTAGACTGATTGTTTCCTTTATTCCATATCTTGTTCTAAATAGTATGTGTGACCAAATTAGTAGATAAATAGCCTCCAATTCTAGCTGTGAAATCCCTTGATAAACATAAGGCAAAAAGTGGTGGTAAATCTATCATTAACACATCTTACAAAATAGTGACATTGGGGCATGCATACAAGTAAGATTCATATTTAATTACCCTAACTATTGTTACTATTTTCCCATCTAATTACACCACCCTTTGGATATGACTTCATATTGAGGCCCCATTAATCAGCTATTTGCTTGGGCATTACATAACCACTTGCCCTTAATCAATCATATAATTATGTACTAGTTTATCCCCAATGATCAATGAAACATAAAATGGAGGAGGTTCATAACTTTACCTTGCCGGTCCTCCAGATTCCCTTTCACAGATGAGCAACATTTGTGAGCACCTTCTCTTACATATGAGCTTCTTGATTTGAAGTTGACCAATTCTTCATGGCAGGTTGTAATAGATCCTTTGGTCCGAGATGGATAATAATTCCCACATTGATATATTCACATTTTTCTTCTTCATTTGTTCAAAGATACTAAATGAGGATGAAGCATATATTTGCTGCCCCCTAGCATGCACACTCTTTTATTGTAGATTGGTTGCAACATCTGGTATTTGAGTTGGTATAGAAGGTAGCCTAGGCTATCCTTACACATTTGGAACTACATTTTTCCCTGCCAACACTTTGTGGAGTGGATGGAAGGTTATGGATCACCTAGAGCCAATGACTACCCTTCACCAATGTTCCTTTTCTTTGACCTTGTATTAGATACCACATTTGAGAAATTTTTGATTCATGCCATAAAAATCCTCACTGCCAATTGCCACCACAAGTGTAGTCTCATTTAAAGTTGCATTTTTTGAGATGTTCCTTGATTTTGGTTTGTTTCTGATTCACCTCACCCTCTACACCATTTGTTGTCACCATCAAGGCTTTTGATTCAAA
The DNA here is from genome assembly GCA_018340775.1 of Taxus wallichiana var. yunnanensis. Lineage (NCBI taxonomy): Eukaryota > Viridiplantae > Streptophyta > Pinopsida > Cupressales > Taxaceae > Taxus > Taxus wallichiana. The sequence goes on from CM031235.1 coordinate 510,977,491, forward strand.
GCACCATCAAGCACATAGATTGTTGTGGGGTTCATTACATGGGAAACACCAATCATACTCTTGAGCCATATTATTTTACACTAGCACTAATGCTTTAGAGGCAAATGCAACATTGGATTATAAGGCTGAAATGGTCTATCGGGCAGTGAGGCGTTTCTTGATTTTGATTTGTAATGGATTAGGTGGTCTATTAGGCTGATATGGTTTGCCTATTAGTTAAGTTTGAGACCGATAAGAAGGTCTAAAACTTTGGGCCTACTACCTCTTGAGTGTAACTAGCTCATTGCCTAAATTTTTGTAATTGTTTCATGACTTCTTGAAGCTCATTTGAAGCACTAGAGGATGAAGTAGAAGATTCATTTGAACTCTGATTTCTAGGAGTAGGGAATAAGAGCTAAAGTAGGTGCTTGACTAGTGTTTATTTTCCAAATTTTGATAAAAGGGCATGAGAGGCCTAGAGCCAATTTACTAGCTTGAATTAAGTAATTCTCAGCTCTAATGGCAATGTTATAAGATGTAGGTATAGTTATACCTCCCATGGATTGAATTAACATAGAAATATCATAATTCAAAGCTTTAAGATAGTATAGAAAAGCACCTTCAACTCGTTGGCCTTATACCACCGGGAATTCTATCCCAAGTCCTTTGAAATCTGAAGTTGAAGTCTCATAGATACTCATTGGGAGCTCTCTTGATAGTTTTTCAATTGTCCAAAAGAGACAAGTTATTCCCTTTTCTCCAAATCGCTCATGGAGAGCTATGCACAACTGATTCTGATTTTGGATAGATCCATCCCCTAAGGATCCTAAACCATTTCAATGCTTTCCCTTTCAATGAAGATGCTAACAATTTGACATCAATTTGCATCTCAACAATCTCATGGATTACACAAACATTAGCAATGTCTTTAACATGATCACTATGAGTGGTTATGATTTTCTCCAAGTGAAATATGGAATGTTCTTTAATGCCGCAATCGGAACTAGATTTTTGCATTGAGAGCAAGTGGGCTGCTGCCAGTGAAGTTGACATAAGGGTTTTTTTGTGCCATTTTGATTGGCCCGAGAACCCTTACTGATAAGTTAAAGGTCTAAGGTGGAGGAGTTGATAGAGTTCTATTTGGTGGAGATGGAGACCTTGAATCCTTCTTCCTCTCTACCTTCTTCCAAGGAGATATACAGATACTGCATAACCCTCTCTCTAGCTCTTGACCTTGTGTTGATTATTATCATGAATCTTCAAACTATGATACTAAAACAAGTTGATTTTTATTTTGGGAGTCCGATGTGCATATCGTGGCTCTTTTCAAGCAAAAAATTACAACAAAAGCACATCAACTTTGTTCAATGAAGATGAAGACCTCTAAGGTCCCATGGGCATGCCAAAATTGTTCGTACAATTCACAGACCCCCGGATGTTTTCTTCATATTTCTAGTTTGATAATGGACATCCAAAGGTGATGCACAACATTAAGTCTTTCCCAAGTGTGGGACTTGCAAAATGGGAAAAGAATCTCTAGATTAGAGGTTGGTTCCTCAACTCCTCTGATTAGATGTATGCTTGCAAATTGTAGAGGTTTAAAACTCAAAATCCTACTCTAAATTCCAAGGGGACAGAGATAGAGGATGCAAAAGAAATAAAACTAAGACTAATAAGGTGATACACCAAAGGAGTGGTGAAAATTTACTTCTAAAATTGACATAGATTAAAAGAATGCAACAAAACATCATGCACAAACTATTAAAATGTAATGAAAGATCATAAATGAAGCAAACAACACAAGAAGAGGACTGAAACTCATTCACAGAGCTTGCATTGTCATTTCAATATCAAAAATACATGCATTACAATAGCAGAGAGGTAGAAAACATGTTGCAATCCTGAAAGAGGTCTGATATTCCACAAAATCACTTTCTAGGGTGAAGGAGGGAGTCTGCAAAACATAAAAATGTTCAACCTTTTACAAAATGAGCCAAATCTAGCTTTTAACAATGAAAGTTCGAGCCCATGAAGAAGAAACGCGAGAAAATGTGAAAGGATGTTTCAACCACTAAAAATTCAATAAGGCATGGGCACCCTCAAAATTTCATTCCCCAATGTTTTGATGACCATGTCGAGAGAATGGAAGCCATACTTCATTAAAAATGGTGGTTGAAATGTCAGTTCACTTCTCTTCCCATGCTAGAGGAATTTTCCATTTTTATTACTCCAAAATTCATAAAATAAAAATTTAAGACCTCCATCATGTATAGATAATTTCACCAAATCTTTCCAATGACACCAAAATTGTGAAAATATGAGCTCGATCAAAATTTATGCCCTTCTAAAGATTTAGGGCAAAACTAGGGCAAAATTTTGTTTTACCTGCCAAAAGTTTAAAATTTTCCTTTTTTTTGAATTTGGGAAAATTCCCCAAAAATATCTATTGCCCAAAGTTTGATGCCACGTGGCATGTCCTGATTGGTCACGGCCTTCATAAGACCATTTTACACTTTTTGAAATTTTGGAAAATTTTCCAAAATTCTCTCACGGCTACTGATGGCCCGATGCCACGTGGGCATCCTCTCGATTTGCTCAAGGGGTGTGCTTCCAATTTTTCTTCGACTCACCATCTCCCCGAATGGGACATGTGGTGCATTTTCATCATAGGCCTCGAACTAGTTCTTTTCCTTCGTGGACCACCTTCAAGATTTTTACCGCCACATGGACAGTGGCCTTTTTCGATCGCACAAAGCCATCTGGGGCGGAGTTTCGTTTGCATTATTTTCCATATTTTGGCAAAAGGGAAAATTTCTTCGTGCCTCCACCTCCTGATGCTTCGAGGACATGTGGTAGGTTTTGATTCATTGGTGGGCCTTTGGGCCGAGATATTCCATTTGCACCAACTTTGGAAAATTTTTCCAACTTCCTCCCACTGCTTTGATCTCTAATGGCCCCGAAGACATGTGGCACATTTCTATTGGTTGGCAAGCCTTCGGGCCAAAAATTTCTTTTGTGTGCTTTGCCAATACTTGGTAAAATTTTCTAAGTTTCCCTACAAATCTGCCATTCCACCGCTGACATGGTGCATTCTAATTCACCGGTAGACCTCCCATGGGAAAATTTCCCTCCAAAACTCTACAGAGCCATAACTTGCAAAATACAAGGAGTTAGAAGGAAAAATTTACCTTTCTGGAAAGCTGGAAAGATTCTCTATCTAGTGAAGCCATTTCTAGAAAAAAAAATTATTTCCTAAAAAAGTGAAAATTTTGATCGAGATACAAGGAAGGAATGAAAGGGAGTTAGCCAAAAAATGAGCAAGGGGCTAATTTTGGATAACAGTGATTAGGGTTTATTTCTCAAGGTTTAGGGTTTAGGATTTATGGCTTTGGGTTTATGATTTAGGGTCAAATGGGTTTATTTTTTAGATTTTTGGGGTTTAGGATTTATGGTTTAGGTTTTAGGATTTATGGTTTAGGTTTAGAGTTTAGGTTTTATGGTTTAGGGATTAGGGGGTTTATGGTTTATGGTTTCAGGGTTTAGGTTTATTGGTTTAGGCTTTAGTGCTCAGGGTTCAGGGTTTGGGGCTAAGGATTTAAGGTTTATAGTTTAGGTTTTTGGGGTTTATTATTTAGGGTTAAGGGTTTAGGTTTTAGGTTAAGGTTTAGGCTTTAGGGTTTATGGTTTAAGGTTTAAGGATAAGGGCTTACAATTTAGGGATTAGGGGTTTTGTGATATGGTTTTAGGTTTATGTTTTATGGTTTAGGATTTAGTGCTCGGTGGTTTAGGTTTGGGGGATAAGGATTTAGGGTTTACAGTTAATGGTTTTATGGTTTATGGCTTAAGGGTTTAGTGCTTAGGGCTCAAGGTTTAGGGTTTAGGTTTTCAAATTCTGGGTTTAGGTCTCAAGGTTTATGGTTTAGTGTATAGGGTTTATGGTTTAGAGTTTATTTTTTAGGATTTATGGCAAATGGTTTAGGCTACAAGGTATAGGGTTTAGGGTTTAGGGCTCCGGGTTTAGGGTTTAATATTTATGGGGTTTATGGTTTATGTTGAGGGTATAGTGTTTAGGGTTTAGGATTTAGGGTTTAGGATTTAGGGCTTAGGATTTAGGGTTTAGTATTAAGGGTTTAGGGCTTTAGGTTTAGGTTTTAGTGTTTATGGTAAAGGGGTTAAGGACTTAGGGTTTAGGTTTAAGATTTAGTGTTTATGGTTTAGGTTTAATATTTAGTGTTTAGGTTTTAGGGCTTAGGTTTTACGGTTAAGGGTTTATGTTTTAGGTTTAAGGGGTTTATTGTTTAGGTTTTAGGTTTAAGGTTTAGGGTTTAGTGTATAGGGTTTATTTTTAGGTTTAAGGCTCTGTGGTTTAGGGTGTGGGTTTAATGTTTAGGGTTTCATTTTTGTAGTTCATGGTTTAGGGCTAAGGGTTTAGTATAAAAATTTTAGGGTTTATAATTGAGGGTTTAGAGTTAAGGGTTAGGGGTTTAGGATTAGGGTATAGGCTCTCAAGGTGTGGTAAAGGTTTTAGGGTTTAGGGTTTAGATTTGAGGATTTTTAGGATTAAGGGTTTAGGGTTTAAGATTTATTGCTTAGGTTTTTTTATGCTTTTAGTTTTTAGGGTTTTGGGTTAAGGGTTTAGAATTTATGATTTATTGTTTAGTGTTAAGGGTTTATGGTTTATGGATTAGGGTTTGGGGTTTATTGGTAATGGTTTAAAATTTATTTTTATGGCATTTAGAGTTTAGGATTTATGGTTAAGGGTTTAGGGTTTAGGGATCGTGGTTTAGGTTTTAGTGTTTAGGTTTAGGGTTAAGGGCTCATGGTTTTGCATTTACAGCTAATGTTTGAGGGTTTATGGTTTATGGTTTAGGCTTTAGGGATTAGGTTTAGGGGTAAGGGTTTAGGTTAAGGGCTTAGGTTTTATGTTTTAGGTTTAGGGATAAAGGTTTAGGGTTTACGATTTAGGTTTTAGGGCTAATGGTTTAGTTTTTAGATTTTAGGGTCTAAGGTTTATGTTTTAGGGTTAAGGGTTTAGGGTTTAGTGATTAGGATTTATTTCTTAGGGTTTATGGTTTAGGATTTATGGCTATGGGTTTAGGATTTAGGGTTAAGTGGGTTTATTGTTTAGAGTTTTGGGGTTTAGGATTTATTGTTTACGTTTTAGGCTTTATGGTTTAGGGTTTAGCATTTAGAGTTTAGGGTTTAGGGTTTAGGGCTTAGGATTTAGGATTTAGAGTTTAGAGATAAGGGTTTAGTACTAAGGGTTTAGAGGTAAGGGTTTTAGGGTTTAGGGATCAAGGTATAGGGTATAAGGTATAGGGTTTAGTTTCACGGGATAGGGTTTAGGGTTTATGGTTCATTTTTTAGGATTTAGGGATTCAAGTTAAGGGCTCAAGGCTCATTTTGTAGTATTTATCGCATAGTGTTTAGGAATCATGGTTTAGGGTCGAGTGTTTAAGGAAAATTGTTTAGGGATGAAGGTTTAGAGTAGAGGGATTATGGTTTAGGTTTAAGGGTTTAGGGATCATAGTTTAGGTTTAGGACTCATATTTTAGGGTTTAGGTCAGGCTTAATAGTTTAGGATTTATGGTTTAGTTTTTAGTTATTATTGTTTAGGTTTATAGTTTACGCTTTATGTTTTAGGGTTTGGGTTTAGGCTTTAAGGTTTATGGATGAGGAGTTGAGGTTTAGGGTTTAGGTATAGTGGTTTAGTGTTTAGGTTTATGGTTTAGGATTTATGCTTTAGTTTTACTTTAGAGTTTAGGTTTATAGCTAAGAGTTTACAGTTTATGTTTTAGGTTTAGGGATTAGGTTTAGGAGCTATGTCTTAGGGTTGATGGTTTATAGGTTTAAGTTTTAGGGTTTAGGTTTAGGGTTAGGGTTTAAGGTGTAGGGTTTAGGGCTCAAGGTTTAGTGTTTATGACTTAGGGTTTAGGGTTTAAGGTTTAGATCTCTTTTTAAGGGTTTATGTGTTTTATGGTTTATGGTTTAGGGGTTAGGGTTTAGGGTTTGAGGTTAAGGGTTTAGCATTGAGGGATAAGGGTGGGGTTTAGGGTTTAGGGGGTTTATGATTTAGGTTTTGTGGTTTAGGGTTTAGTGTTTCAAATTTAGGTAAAAGGGATCAAGGATTTAATATTTAGTGCTGAAGGTTAATGGTTTAGTTTTAAGAGTTTAGTGTTTAGGTTTTAAGATTTAGGGATCTGGGATAGGGCTTAGGGTTTGAGTTTTATTATTTAGGGTAGGGTTTAGGAGTTTTAGGGTTTAGGCTTTATCATTTAGGAGTGAAAGTTTAGAGTTTAGTGTTTAGAGTTTAGGTGTTAGGTTTTAGAGTTTAGGATTTAATGCTTAGGGTTTATGGTTTAGGCATCGTGGTTTATGGTTTAGGAATTAGGGTTAAGGTCGTGTGGTTTAGGGTTTATTATTTAGTGCTTAAGGTTTAGGGTTTATTTGTGTTTAGGATTTAGTTTCAGTAGGGTTTAGGTTTAGGCATCAACATCTAGGTCTTAGGGTTTAGGATATAGGGATAAGGGGATTTACATGTTAGGTTTAGGGATTTACAATTTAGGGTTTAGGGATTTACAGCTTAGGTTTAGGGCTCAAGGTTTATATTTTAGGATCATGGTTTAGGGTATAGGGTATAAGGTTTAGGGTTTAGGATTTAGGTTTTAGGTTTTAGGGTTTAGGCTTTAGAGTTTAGGGCTAAGGGTTTAGTGTTTAGGGTTTAGGGTTTAAGGGGTTTATGGTTTAGGGTTTAGCATTTAGTGTTTAGGGTTTATGGTTTAGGTTCATCAGTATAGGTTATAAGGTTTAGGGTTTATGATTTAGTGGTTTATTGTTTAGGTTTAGTGTTTATAGTTTAAGGTTTTGGGAAATGCTTTTAAATTTAAGGTTTAGAGCTAAAGTTTTATGGTTTAGGGCTCAAGGTTTAGGGTTTAGGATTTTAGGTTTAGGGTTTAGTGTTTAGCAATCAAGTTTTAGGGTTTATGGTTTAGGTTTTAGGGTTTAGGGCTTATGGTTTAGGGTTTTGGGTTTATATTTTAGGGATCAGAGTATAGGTTATAGGGTTTAGTGTTTAGGTTTTAGGTGTAGGGTTTAGGGTTTAGGGACTCACAGCTTTCAAAATAGGGATTGGGATCTAGGTGTAGGGTATAGGGATAAGTGTTTATGGTTTAGGGATTAGGGATTAGGGATGATAGTTTATGGTTTAGGGATTAGGATTTTGTAATAGGATTTATGGTTTAGATCTTAGGGTTTAAGGTTGAGGGTTTAGTGTTTATGGATAAGGGTTTAGAGGTTAGTGTTTATGGCTAAAATTTTAGGATTTATGGATTAGGTTTTAGGTTTTAGGGTTTGGGGTTTAGGGTTGAGGATTTGAGGATGAGTATTTAGGGTTGAGGGTTTAGGGTTCAGAGTTTAGGGTTTAGGGTTTAGGGCTCAAGGTTTAGAATTTACTATTTAGGGTTTAGGGTTTAGGGCTAAGGGTTTAGGGCCTAGATTTACTATTTAGGGTATAGGGTTAGGGGTTTAGGGTTTAGGTTTAAGGATTTAGGGACTGTGGTATATAGTTTAGTTTTTAGGGTTTAGGATTTATGGCTCAAGGTTAATGGTTTATGGTTTAGTTTTAAGGGTTTAGGGTTTAGGGTTTAGGATTTAATGTTTGGAGGTTTTACGTTTTGGGTTTAGGGTTTAGGGTTTAGCTCTTGATGATTAGGGTTTGAGGTTTAGTGAGTATGGTTTAGAATTTAGGTATAGGGATTTGAAGGCTGTAAGGTTTTAGGTTTATAATTTAGGA